>JACXGI010004451.1:6773-53818 GCA_016801175.1 Esox masquinongy | reverse complement strand
ACTTTAAATGATGGCAGGTGTGTAATGACTTCTATTTAACATGAGTTTGAATGTGATTGGTTAATTCTGAACACAGCCACATCCCCAGTTATAAGAGGGTGTGCACACTTATGCAACCAGGTTATTGTAAGGTTTTTATTTTTCATTTTCCCCCCTTGAAGATTTCAGTTTGTTTTTCAATTGAATTGTTCACATTATAAGTCACATTAAAAGTGGAAAAAGGTCTGACATGATTTATCTTTGTCTCATCTTTTACATCACAAAAACCTGGCATTTTAACATTGGTGTGTAGACTTCTTATATCCACTGTATATGCAATATATTTTTCAATAATGGTCATCAAAACTTCAAACTTGATGTATAGTACTCTAAAAAAAAGTAGCTGGCCTACTTGTTCCATCTTTGTTTTGGTGGATAAAGACTTTATTGATTTATTAATAATCAATAAAACCCATATAAATATGTATTTGTGTTTTATTGATTATAAATAAATCACTAAAATCCATATGCATACATCAATATATTATTCAATAATGGTCATAGAAACTTCAAACCTGATTTCTATTATTTTAAAAATAGCTGGTTAACCTTTCCAATCAAAACAAAAGTTGATCAAGTAGGGCAGCAATTTTTTGAGTAATATGCATCTGGTTTTGAAATTTCTATGAACATTATTCAAAAAGATATTGAAGATATACAGATTTAAATTGGTTTTATTGATTAATAATAAATCAGTAAAGACTTCTCCTACCAAAACAAAGAGTGAAAAAGTAGGACAGTGATTTTTAGATTAATATACATATCTTTTGAAGTTGCTATGAGTATTACTGAAAACTAAATTTAAGATATACATATTTAAATGGGATTCAATGATTATTAATAAATCAATAAAGATGTTTTCCACCAAATCAAAGGTTGGACAAGTAGGCCAGCTATTTTTTTTAGAGTACTATGCATCTGGTTTGAAGTTTCTATGGCCATTATTGAAAATGATATTGAAGATATACAGATTTAAATGTTTTTATTGATTATTAATAAATCAATTGAGTATTTTTCAAAACACAAAGGGTGAACAAGTAGGTCAGCTTTTTTTAGAATAATATACATCAGATTTGCAGTTTCTATGACCATTATTCAGAAATATATTGAAGATATAAAGATGTAAATTTGTTTAATTGATTAATAAAAAATAGAACTTTTTCACCAAAACAAAGGTTGAACAAGTAAGCCAGCTTTTCTTAGTAATATGCACAGATATACAGCTTTAAGTGTGTTTTATTGATTAATAATAAATCAATAAATACTTCTTACAGTACACCTAAACAAGTGTGGAACAAGTAGGCCAGATATTTATAGAATAATATGCATCAGATGTATCTTAAGTATCTTTTTAATAATAGTCAATTTCTATGACTCTTATTAAAAAGATACTTAAGATATACATAACAAACCTGTATCCATTGACTTATTGATTATTAAAAAGAACAATAATGACATTTTCACCAAAACAATAGCTATATTGCTAAATAAAACAGAGAAATGATTTTGAAAAAATAAGTGGTGTACATTTCAGAGGAAACGTAAAGGAATACACCACATGTGTTTATAGATTTTTAGCTCATATGGATAGTGAGCTATTAAACAATAGTGGAAAAGAAGGAAAAAATCTGCTAAAATCACCGGAATTGAAAATGAAATGAAAACATCTAAGGGGTTGTGCTCTAGACAAGGAAGGTCATTGACCAAAATACATGCGGTTTTAGAGGTATATGTCATCTGGATAGGAAGCTATTAAAAGAAGTTCAGGTATATTAGGAACAAGAGTTGTAATAATAAAAGCAGTTGTAAAATAAATAGAGCATTGATTTGGAAAAAATAAGAGGTGTACATTTGAGAAGAGAGGTAACAAAACACACCACACTTGTTTGTAGATCTCTAGCTGATATAGGTATTGAACTATTAAAAAGGTAACTGCATAGAAGGATATATTCTGGGAAAATCACTGAACTTGAAAATAGCAAATCTAAGGGGTTCACTCTAGACAAGGAAGGTCGGTGACCAAAATTCAATTGCTTTTAGGAGGTACATGTCATCTGCATAATTACTTATTGTAAAACGCTGTTGAGAGTTGTAATATGGTAAACGTTTTTACAAAAATAAAGATAAATACAAACATGTGCATTTCTGGATCCAGGAAGTTCTGCCTCATTTTGCTCTGAACATGTGAGGGAACAACTGAACATGAGAGACAAAATGACAAACATCCTCTTACGTACAATGGGTCAGGATAAATCAGTTTCTAGTCATGTCCTAACAGGTTTAGAGGTGTCTTGTTTGAACGGCAAAAACTCCTTTGGTCTACCAGAGGTCTACACCCAAAAGAAAATGCCTGTAACCACAGAAAACATTGTTACACAGCAAGATTTGAATAAGTGGCCTTATCTACATGATATCCACATTCCGCATATTAATTAACGTCTCAGGGTCCGAGGAGATTTCGGCCGGATTTCACTACTTGGACATTTTGGGTCCTAGATTCATTTCTGTAAAAGATATA
The DNA here is from genome assembly GCA_016801175.1 of Esox masquinongy. Taxonomy (NCBI): domain Eukaryota; kingdom Metazoa; phylum Chordata; class Actinopteri; order Esociformes; family Esocidae; genus Esox; species Esox masquinongy. The sequence goes on along the minus strand of JACXGI010004451.1, from coordinate 51,261 downwards.
ATCTATTATGATGTATCCTGGTAATCACAACCCCCTTGGCTACAATAAAACCACATAAAAACAGACTTCTGGGTCACCATTTAGAAAACTCATCTGTTTGAAAGGCAAAAAAATATTTTTCAGAAAACATTTCTGCCATTCAGGATGATAAAATTTGATTCTAACACTTATGAAGTTTTGTTTCATTGGTATTCCCTGATAGTTCCATGCTTTTACTGTCATAATACATTGCATTGTGTTGAAACTAATGAATAAAACAAATAATACAAGGTCAGAAATATAGGCACCCCCAAAAAATGTGGTTCTTCTACCTAGAAATAAAACACTATAAAAGAAATTAGAAAGATAAATCACTTCTTTTTACGTGTAATGACGCAGAACGGCCACCAGGTGGCAGCACAAGATCGCTAATGAAGTTTGGACTTCTACAATTTATAAAATCAGAGAAATTACCAACTTTTTCCCAAAAACTCAAGAACATCCTCATACTATGTTGACAGAAGAACATTTTTATATCATATTTATAATACAAACGATGTATTACGGTTCAATACATCATATATAGTGATGTACACCTTTGTAATCCCTGTAGTCTTTACACATTAGCCTTTCTAAGATGCATGGTCAATGTCGTTGCCTGGTGAAAAGTTTTCTTCCTGCAGGCTGTGGTTCCCATAGCAACCCAAACTATACACGGAACGCTTCACGAAGGTGGCTACATAAAATATACATTGAAACCGGACGATTATGGCGATTAGATTTTCATTAATATTTATTCAAATGAGCACAGAGTGCTCCATCCGCGGATCCACGGATTGAGACTCTGAAGAGTTTTAAAGCAGAGGTCGACTTGTTGATTGGAACAAATGCTTCTCAGCTAATGGAACCCTGGGAAGTAGTCAACAGTTATGGAAATGGTCCATATGCTGTTCGAACCTTATTGGGGTGGGTTGTTAATGGGGTGCTGCGAGAAAGCAGTGACAACAAGTTGGAAAGTGACTATCTGCCGTCAGCATTAATAGGATTTCTGTATGCAGGTTGGAGGAATTGTTGAACAATCTCCAACAAAAAGGCTTCTGAAGACAATGAGGAAATGTCAAGAGAGGACCTCCGGTTCATGGAAATAGCGAGCAGCTCTGCAAAACACAAAGATGGGCACTATAGTTTGAGATTGCCTTTCAGGACTGATGTAGTCAATCTGCCCAACAACCTTGTCGTTGCTAAGCAAAGGATTCATGGATTGAAAAGGAGATTGGAGAAGAATAAGAAATTACATCAGGAATATACAGGCTTTATGAATGATGTCATCAACAAGGGCTATGCTGAGAAGGTACCCCAGCATCAGATGGAACGTGCTAATGGTAAAGTTTGGCACATCCCTCATTATGGAGTTTATCGCCCGAAGAAAGGAACTTTGCAGGTTGTTTATGACTGTGGAGCTGCATTCAAGGGAATTTCACTTAACAGCCAACTTCTGCAAGGCCCGAATCTAACCAGCACTCTGCTAGGAGACCTCATAAGATTCAGACAGGAGCCTGTGGTGTTCATAGTAGACGTGCAGGCTACGTTCCACCAAGTGAGCGTTGCGAATGAGGATGTTGACTGCCTTCGTTTCTTGTGGTGGCCGAATGGTGACCTGAGGCAAGAAGTTGAGGAATATAGAATAATGGTTCATCTGTTTGGAGCAGTGTCCTCGCTAAGTTGTACCAACTATGCACTTCAGAAAACTGCTAAAGACAATCAAGCCCACTTTCCAGCCAATGTGTTTGACACTGTCCATAGGAACTTGTACGTGGATGACTGTTTGAAGAGTGTGGCTTCTGAAGAAGAGGCAGTTCTCATGGTAAGGAATCTCAAAACCTTTTTTCATAAAGGAGGTTTCCATTTGACAAAATGGGTCAGCAACAGCCGTGTAGTGTTACAAACCATTCCAGAACATTGCAGGACAAAAGAATCAAAGGAACTAAATCTGGACAGAGATGATCTTCCTATGGAAAAAGCTCTCAGTTTACAGTGGTGTGCCGAGACGGACACGTTTGGATTGAAGATGACGGTCAAGGAGCAACCCTACACTAGATGTAGAATTCTATCTGTGGTTATTTCCATTTATGACCCTTTGGGATTCATAACACCACTAATACTATCGGCCAAATTAATTCTGCAAGAGTTGTGTAGGAGGAGGTACAGGTGGGATGAAGATATACCACAAACTCTTAAACTGAAGTGGGCCACATGGCTGAAGGGTTTGGATGATGTGACCGCTTTTAAGGTGAGCCGGTCTATGAAGCCCAAAGAGTTTGGATCGTCTACGCACACCAGATTACATAATTTTTCTGATGCCAGTGAAGATGGTTATGGTTCTGTAACCTACCTCAGGCAGCACAATAACAGGAACACCATTGACGTCACCTTCATGATAGGCAAAGCAAGAGTCACACCCCTGAAGCAGGTGACCATTCCACGTTTAGAACTTACAGCCACTGGTCTTGCTGTTAGGACTGATAGGATGGTGAGAGCTGAGTTACAACTTGAACTGGATAATTCAATCTTCTGGACAGATAGCACAGCTGTACTGAAGTACATAAAAAACGAGGACAAGCATTTCCATACTTTCGTGGCAAACAGAGTATCATTAATTTGACAAGCTACAGATGTTGCACAGTGGAGGTATGTGCCTAGTAAGGAAAACCTTGCCGACGATGCGTCGAGAGGAATGGATGTTGGTGACCTATTGACTGGAAAAAGATGGATTCAAGGCCCAGGTTTTCCCTGGGAGCCAGAGGATTACTGGCCAAACTACCCATTGGAGTCCATCAACGATACTGGTGACCCTGAAGTTAAAAGGGACATTATAATTAACACAGCTGTAGTCAACAACTCGTCAAATGCCACTTCCTGATTACTTACTTCTCCAGATGGAAAAGGCAGAAGGTCTCGGTTGCCTGGTATCTAAGATTGAGGAGGACTCTATTGGATCAAAGAAGGAAAGCTATACAGGCTTATGTAGTCACCAACGGGTCTGGAACTCAATCCGACGATGTGGAGCAGGATCTGCAGAAGGTCAAGGTTACATTAGGAGGACAGTGTTTAACTCTGGATGATCTTACTGAGGCCGAAATGTCTATAATTCAATTTTGTTAACAGGATAGATTCAAAGAAGAAATGTCATCATTAACATCTGGTGCATCTGGATTGAAGAAGGATAGCACCATCTATAAACTGGATCCCATATTGGAAAATGGTCTATTGAGGGTGGAAGGATGACTGAGAAAAGCAGGAATGCCTGAAAAAGTGAAACATCCATTAATCATGTCTAAAGATCAGCATATCTCAACCCTCATATTACAACTTATCCATGAACAGTTGGGTCATAGTGGAAGAAATTATATGATCTCCAGATTACGCATGCTCCAGATTACGCATATGATACTGGATTACGCATGCTAATGCTGTGGCATTAGCATGCGTAATCCATGCTAATGCCACAGCAATGCCACAGAAAGGTCATATCCAATTGTGGTTTCTGCAAGCGTCACAGAACAATGATAGGAGAACAAAAGATGGCAGACTTGCCAATGGAAAGAATCACTCCAGATCTCCCTCCATTTACGAATGTTGGGGTTGATTATTTTGGGCCCATTGATGTGAAGAGAGGACGCAGCCTGGAAAAGCGCTATGAAGTTATCTTCACATGCATGGCAAGTAGAGCAGTTCATTGGAAGTAGCTTACTCCTTGGATACAGATGCATGCATCAGTGTCTTATGCAGATTCATCTGCAGGCAAGGTACAGTTTTGCACATAAGATCGGACAATGGTACCAATTTTATTGGAGCAGAAAGAGAACTATGGGAGGCTCTCAATGTTTTAAATCACAACAGGATATAAGGTGCATTGCTTCAGAAAGGGGTTAAGTGGAGCTTCAACCCACCTACAGGTTCACATCATGGGCGTGTCTGGGAACGCCTCATTAGGATGGTAAAGAAAGAGCTCAGCTCTGTTCTTTATCAGCAGACTTTGGATGATGAAGGGTTTCATACCGTTCTGTGTGAAGTAGAGGCCATATTGAATGACCGCCCTATCACAAAGCTGTCAGATGAACCAAATGATCTTACCCCGAATCATCTCCTCCTGATGAAAGGTAAGGTGATCTTACCTCCCGGACTCTATGACAGTAAGGACCTGTACACTAAAAGGAGATGGAAACAGATTCAGTACATTGCTGACCTCTTTTGGAAAAGGTGGTTGCTTGAGTACCTTTGTTACATGAACGTCAGAAATGGACAACAAAATGAAGAACCTTTGTTCCCGGATACATCGTTATGGTAGTTGATTCTTCATCTCCCCGTGATTCTTGGTTACTCGAACGAGTAACAGAAACTTTTCCTTGATGGGAAAGGTCTGGTGCGAACAGTACGAGTTCAGACCAAGACCAGTGTGCTTTGTAGACCTGATACAAAGATCTTCTTCATGAGAAGATCTTTGTCTTATGGTATCTTATTGTGGCTCCTTGTGATATTTATTGTGAATTGTTATTTCCTCCAGTCATTGCCAATTAGGTGCTGGTGTGTTGAAGCCATTTTATGTATAATTGTATATTTATGGTATGTGAATTGTTATTTCCTCCAGTCATTGCCAATTAGGGGCTGGTGTGTTGGAGCCATTTTATGTATAATTGTATATTTATGGTATGTGAACACTAGGAGGTGTAGTGAGCAAGGTAGCATTTGTATATAGGTGAGCTCATAGTAACAGGAAACCAGGGTTTTGGCTCAATGGGGGGAAGCTAAACAGTTTTGACTGTGTTCAGGTCAGGAGTATGTGCAGTGAGGTTACCAGAAAGAAAGCAATTAAGATAGTGTTTGTTAGGACATGTATATTATTATATCACCTGGATGCATGTAATGGACAAACTACCATGTAAATAAATGGACACAACAACAAAGAAATTCAGCATTTGGACATTGGATTATTGAAGCATGCGTCATAACACTGAACCTGTTGGGCAACCTTCAGTGGCCTTAGGTTTTCACTAGGTGGAAAGGCCACAACAATGGGGAAAATGAGAGGTGTACCTTTGTAAGGAAAGGTAAAGGAACATTTCTGTACATATGGGTTTTGAGCAATTAGACAACGGCAGTTCAGAATAAGAAACTAAGTAGAAGGAAAAACAACAATTACAAGGGGGAATTGGGACAAGGAATGTCAGAGACCAAAGTATAAACTGATTTAGAGCTACATGTCTATTGAATAATATCATCATCTGTAAAATGATTTAGGCTCAGCCTATGTGTGTTTTAACATTTTTTTTGTTTATACAAATAGTGAGACCTTTTTTAATTGTCAATGTGAAGAAAAAAATGGACGTTGGCACGAAGAAAGAAAATCTCTAAACAATGATTTCTGCCGAATGCACTTTTAAGACTGTCCCTTAGACTGAACCACAATATTCCTCCATTGAAAGTAACTTAAAATCGTCTTTTGAAAACGGAACGAAACAAAAAAAACAAATTAAACGGTGTACCTTGCTCTCTACATTCACCTGATTCTATATGTCACTGTCATCTTTGTAGGATGTTTTGGGGGAGAGGTATTAACAAACTGAATATCAAATATAAAACCAAATTTACCCTGGTTTAAATTTGTAGGAGAGAGGAGTAATGGAGCATGGAATAGAGAAAAGTTTAATTTGTTGATTTCGTTATATTTACCTCCACTCTTCTGAAGTAGGTCTTCTCGGATGTATCGTATTATGTGGGATTTAAATGTTTGATCACGCATGGTGATTTTGGATCGGTGTAAAAATAGCCATAAAACGTAAAATTGTGTCCGAAATTGTATTAGCGTATCCAATATGTAGGTATAATAATGTCCAATAATTCTCATTTTTACGCTTTACAGTTGATTCAGAACAGGTTATTCCAGCATTTCTTTTCTCCCCATGTCTGCGTAGACCATATGTCCTGGTTTGGTTTGCGTGCTATGTTGTTTCAAAAGGGTAATTTCCCTGGCAATGCTCTGCACACCTGCTTGTTCAGTAGCATATACAATGATTTCACTGGAGATATGCGATCAGAAGCTTTTTCATTACGAGGCGTGGTGGTTAGATTTAGGACTGTTGCAAAGGAATGTGAAAAATGTAACATTCGCAATTAATATAAAAAATGCCTAAGTTAATGGTGACGAAAAAACCCTTTCAAAAGCACGTGTCTTGTGAAGGCAGTTAATATAAGTACTAGCCTACTATCAGACACCCCACACAGGCCAGGTAATTTTCTACAAGCCATAGGTTATTTGACAGATAAATGAAAGCACACGAATCAGTGCAAAGACAGCGCAATTTCGATATAGATGCCTTTGTGAATTTTTATCCACAGACACGGACTCTCTTGTCTCCAGATTTTAAATCGGGGATGTTATTTTGAAAAGACTGGTCAAGTTATAACATAAAAAGCATGTGAACATCAAACAATTTCAAACAATTTGACCGTGGATATAAATCTGGCAATTCGTGTCTTGCAGGTTCAGTTGTTTTGCAGGTTGAATTTTCACGGGGCCCTGGGCCTTCAGGAGCCATAGGCGGCTGCCTACCTTGCCTAATGGTAGCAACCGCCACTGTATTGCATATGATCGACCTCTGATCCCAGTCGGATTAAAATCCCTTCATATGAAACACATTGGATAGTATTATCTATTACACTTATCACACTCGTTTGCCATTTCCAAGTCATCAGTATAAAATAAGATTAAGGTAGTTCATGGTTGGCCACTTGAGGGGGGGAGTAAGCAGTAGGGCTTAAGTCCCTATGGTCGTCCACAAGAGATGTAGTTTAACAACCTGTCCACCAGAGGGAAGTAGAGTGTCAAGTAAGTAATAGTATAGGCTTATATTGAGGGTCCGCCTACGAACTGAACAACACGAGCGTTAAATATCCTCAACACAGTTGTTTGTCCCTTCTGGCTGTCCATCCACAATGTTCAAGAAGAGAACTGTTGATGGGTACTGGTAAAAAAAATTCTTCTTACAGCTATTAATTTAGATTGGAATAATACTTCAGTGTTGCCATGATGCTGGGTCTGTGGTGTCTTTAGGGGGTTGTCAGGGTCCTCACAGCATGAATGACTGGGTGTGTCTAAAGTCCTCAGGCTGAGAAAGAAAAACAGAGGCACATTTTCACTACTTAGGAGGGCCAAAAGAACAACTATTGTTTCTTAATTTCTAATAACCATTGGGAGAAAATTATTTACTACTGAGAAATTCTATGAGCAGTTCCCTTTTTTTGTTTCACTATGGTTGGAAAATTCTGACATGACCAAAAGCACAATTTCATGCTCCAGTCAACATTTCCTGTGAATATAATAACCATCCAACCACCTAGAACTGAAAACCATAGCAAAAACACTCACATCCTGGGAAGGAAGGCTGTTGTTCATCCTGCAAGACAGAGAAACATTTATAAAGGCTACTAGATTGTTAGACACAGTGGAGGAGAAATGGAGAAGAGAGGAGGGAGGGAGAAGGGAGAGGGAAAGTAAAGAAAGGAGCGATAGGTAGGATGTCAGTTTTTTAGATATGATGCCACTGTGCTCTTAATCATGACATTGGCCACTTTCAAAACATACCACTACATCAGATAGCCCAGGACATGCTCCAAATATGGAGGTGAAAGGGAAGCAAAAGTTCCTCTGCAAAGAAGCCTTATGTTCACAGAACATATACTCATTAAAATGAGCATGCACACACACATATTTTTGATTTGTCTGTGATGTCTGTGGGTCAGACTCACTTGTCCTCAGCTCTGTGAAGGTTCTGACTGCTGATGTGGGCCACACCATGACACTGAGGGATCCAAAAAGACCTGTGGTGGGGGGGTTCATTTGAGGATGGTTCGTAGATCAAAGTTGATTGACGAGGTGACAAGTTTCCCACACCATGCTTTGTTAAGCATGGTTGTTACATTACCATGCTGATGGGGTTAACCAATCACAATGGAAATTAGTGCTGGTATTAGCCAATCACAATTCAACTAGGAAGGGGAGTTTTTAAGCAGCCAGGGTTCACTTAAAATTGAGATGTCTCAATGTGACTTCCCTTAACAGGGGATAAATAATAATTATAATTATTTGTAAGTCACTTAGTAATCAGATTTTTATTTAGATAATCCATGTAATTGTATCTAATGTCAATCAATTAAATATATTTTTTTCTAACTGATTAATCGAACACCAGTTGCTGTCGCTCTCTAGGGAAGAGACAGGCCGGCACCACTGGGCTCAGTCGCACACACCTGTCAGTTTCTACTAAGATTACTCAGCACATAAAAACAGACACATGCGCACACGCAAACACACACACACCTCTGTCTATGATTATACAACTTTACTGACTCAGGACAAAGACATACACCAACTGTATAATAGTCAACAGCGAGAATCTGTCAAAGTGGAAATTATGTAATTTGGGAGTAGGACATTTTTGAGATGGCCCTGTCTTTTCAGTGACAATAAAAAACAAGACAATAAAAAAGCATTAGTGTGAAATCACACCGATCAACCATAACATTATGACCACCTGCCTAATATTGTGTAGGTCCCCCTTTTGCCGCCAAAATAGCCCTGACCTGTCGAGGCATGGACTCCACTAGACCCCAGAAGGTGTGTTGTGGTATCTGGCACCAAGACGTTAGCAGCAGATCCTTTAAGTCCTGTAAGTTGCGAGATGGGGCCTCCAAGGATTGGACTTGTTTGTCCAGCACATCCCACAGATGTTCCATTGGATTGAGATCTGGGGAATTTGGATGCCAAGTCGACACCTCGAACTCGTTGTTGTGTTCCTCAAATCATTCCTGAATCATTTTTGCTTTGTGGCAGGGCGCATTATCCTGCTGAAAGAGGCCAATGCCATCAGGGAATACTGTTACCATGAAAGGGTGCACATGGTCTGCAACAATGCTTAGGTAGGTGGTACGTGTCAAAATAACGTTGACATGAATGGCAGGACCCAAGGTTTCCCAGCAGAACATTGCCCAAAGCATCACACTGCCTCTGCTGGCTTGCCTCCTTCCCATAGTGCATCCTTGGTGCCATTCTCCAGGTATTCTCCAGGTAAGTGACGCACACGCACCCGGCCATCCATGTGATGTAAAAGGAAACGTGATTCATCAGACCAGGCCACCTTCTTCCATTGCTCTGTGGTCCAGTTCTGATGCTCACGTGCCCATTATAGGCGCTTTCGGCAGTGGACAGGAGTCAGCATGGGCACCGTGACTGGTTTGCAACTTAACTTTTGCAGCAATTTGAGCTACAGTAGCTCATCTGTTGGACGGACCACATGGGCCAGCCTTTGCTCCCCACGTGATTCAGTGAGCCTTGGCCTTCCATGACCCTTTCGCCGGTTCACTGCTTTTCCTTCCTTGGACCACTTTTGATAGGTACTGACCACTGCAGACCAGGAACACCCCACAAGGGCTGTGGTTTTGGAGATGCTCTGACCCAGTCGTCTAGCCGTCATAATTTGGCCCTTGTCAAAGTCGCTCAGATCCTTACGTTTGCCCATTTTTCGTGCTTCTAACACATCAACTTTGAGGACAGAATGTTCACCTGCTGCCTAATATATCCCACCCACTGACAAGTGTCTTGATACCGAGATTATCAGTGTTATTCACTTCACATGTCAGTGGTCATAATGTTATAGCTGATCGGTGTATACATTCAAATTTGGTAATTAATCAAAGTGATTCAGTTCCGAACATTCATCAAAAAGAGACATTCAAAAGGAGCAGTTTGTTTGTGAACAAATCATCACTAGAGTGCTGATGATTAGTGGTTTCAAGCTACATTCCATAGCCACAAACTCAAAATGGACAATTGTGTGAAACATTTCATAAAAAAATATATTTGCTTTTAAGCCATGTCAAATCAGCAGAAAGGAGAGGTTTGGGTGAGGCTTTGCTCCTTTCTTTGCACAACAGTGAACATAATTGCCATTCCTCCCAAATTGAAACAGGAAGTGGATAAGGATATGTTCAAAGTTGTTCTCCTTACCTTCCTCTGTGTCCTGCGAAGGGGGCGGGGGGGGGGGTGCGACAAATAGTAACAGGATGTTAGAACAAAGCCTTTCAGTATCAAATTTTATTTTTGAACCGACAGACTGATGGTCGGACAGACTCACTGCTAAAGTAGCCATTACGGTGTGCGTAGTATCCACCACAGCCACAAATCGCGATGACCAGACCGATGACCACTACTGCGGCAACTATACCAGTGACGTTTAAATCGTCTTAAAGACAAAGAGAGACAAATGGAAAGACGGAGAGAAAGGGAATTAGACAGAGAAATTCAGGCACAACCAAAACAAACGACTCAATCATAAGTACTTCAATCAGTGGCGTAGGTATGGAGTTAGATATGTCTCAATGTTCTTAAATATATCTAGAAAATATGTGCGTATATTCATCACAACTCACAAATAAAAATAGGATTTGTAAATGTGAAAAAATATTTTGTAAATAAAAACATTATCTGTAAATATGTACACATGTTTCACAAATATAAATAAAATTTGTGAATATGTAAAAACATATTTCACAAATGAAACTCAAATCTGTAAAACATTTACAACTGTTGCTTAACATTTACAAGTGTTGACTTACATTTACAAATCTTAAGATTATTTACGGATCTGAATTTTATATTTACACATTTTTGAGACACATTTTCCTTCGGTCGACAAGTTCTCGTGCGCGTGGTTTCAGTCAGAGGGCTCGCTTGGTGGGACTTATGGAATATCCTGACTGGAGCCTGGTAGATTGGAGTCTATAGGTAGCTAGGACACGTTTTTCCTGAAATGTGCGTATAACGTTTATTTGTATAACAATATTTGACTGCATCACTAATGGGTAAAACAACGCCAAGCGTTTTCGACTTCAGACAACTAACTGAAGCACAGTTAGTTATGTCAGCCTACATCTGGTTGGCTAGCTAGCCAGTTAGTAAGCTACTGTAGCTTAACTAAAGTAATGAAGGTATCTAACCCGATGACGCTACTGACTAGATAACGGTATGTTGTTGACTTGCACAGCTGCATTTGGTTCATTCAGTATGAGTGTTGCACATCTAGGTAGTGTTAGTGGTTATACAATTGTGCTCATAGGTTTGGATACCCTGGCATCAAATTTAAAGACACCTTTTTTCTCTTGCTTTTAGTTCAGTCTGACATTGTCCCTTGGTTTTTGTCAAGTTCACTCTATACTTATTTTTAATGTCATCTTGCTGTGTTTTATGTACTATTCCTTTAATCATGTATCATGTACAGACCCGGAGGCACAGGGGCATTGCCTCGCAGCAAGAATTCTTTGCCCCCCAAAAATGGTTTGGGTAAGATGCTTCCCAATACTGTACTTCATTAATTACTGTTGGGAATGTAGGCTAGCTCTCTTGCCTTCATCTGCTTTTGGAAATGTAGGCTAGCTCTCTTGCCTTCATCTGCAAATGCAATCGAAGATGTGCTTTAAGTGATATGATCACTAAGCTACAAAGAATGTGTAACTACTGCAGTTATTAAAGCTTTCAAATTTGATTGACAGCTGTGTATTTTGCTAGTATATAGCCTCAGCAAGCCATGCATGCAAAGATTATTTGCTTTCCGTCCGTCGTGCTTTAGCTACTATTCTATGTTGATAAGTAGGACAAATGTGCCCGTACATGGCAATCAAAAGCCCACCCAAAACGTTTGTTCTAGCGCCTGCTATTTTTCAATATGGGACGATACCGTATTATACGGGACGGGTGGCAACCCTAGGTTAGATACCTTCATGACTTTATTTAAGCTACAGTAGCCTACTAGCTGGCTAGCTAGCCAACCAGATGTAGGCTGACATAACTAACTGTGCTTAAGTTAGTTGCCTGAAGTTGAAAACACTCGGCGTTGTTTTAGCCTTTGGTGATGCAGTCAAATATTGTTATACAAATGAACATTATACGCACATTTCAGGAAAAACGTGTCCTAGCTACCTATAGACTCCAATGTACCAGGCCCCAATCCGGATATTCCATAAGTCCCTCCAAGCGAGCCCTCTGACCAAAACCACGCACACGAGAACTTGTCGACCGAAGGAAAATGTGTCACAAAAATGTGTAAATATAAAATTCAGATCCGTAAAAAATTACGGATAAGATTTGTAAATGTAAGTCAACACTTGTAAATGTTAAGCAACAGTTGTAAATGTTTTACAGATTTGTGTCTCATTTGTGAAATATGTTTTTACATATTCACAAATTTTATTTATATTTGTGAAACATGTTTACATATTTACAGATAATGTTTTTATTTACAAAATATTTTTATCACATTTACAAATCCTATTTTTATTTGTGAGTTGTGATGAATATGCACACGGATTGTCTAGATATATTTACGAATATTGAGACACATCTAACTCCATACGTAGGTTTCATTATACATGGGTGGGACATGTTAGGGAGATGTCAGAGCAGGTCAGCACAGAGGCCGAAGTAACTACAAATAAACCATATCAGCCAAACACAAGCCTTATCACTACACAGAAGCTGTCAAATAAGTCACTTCGTTTTCAAGAGAAGTGGTTCAAAGAATTCCAGGAGCTCCACTACAGTCCTAGTGTTGTGCTTCTGTTGCGCAAAAGCTTTCAAAAGCCAGAAATCACCACTTGGAAATTAGAATTTAATAAAAAAATAGATGGGCAGAGAAGAAGGTCGATAGAGGATTGAAATATTTTTTATTTTGCGAGGGGAGGCCTGTATATAGTGTAGCCTAAATATTTTTTATCGTATATTTATTTTTATAATTACTTTAAATTAAGAATTTGAATAAAGGGACATTAGTTATTGTACTTTGATTTTGTCATGTAGCATATTAACCCTGCTTTCAAAATATGCACAAATATTATTGATATCTGACTTACATTTGCTTTAGTTTTTTTATATACATGTTATAATAATTTAGGCCCGTAGTACTGTTACCTTTTATATCTGGAAACAAAAACATGTCCTCCAGCTATGACCTGGAGAAAAATATTTGTCTCCCTCACATTTGATATCAAACCTACATCCCTGAGTTTCAATCATTCTTTTATCTACCAAATCACCACACACACGCTAACAAACACGGCAGAGTATAGCAGGTAGCCTAGCGGTTAGAGCATTTGGCCAGAAATTAAGGTTGCCAGATCCCCAACCATGAATATGCCAATTGTCCTTTTGTCCCTGTTAAAGCCAGCTAACCATAATTGCTTACAGAGGGCTCATCATGGTAGCCCCCTGGACCTCTCCAGTAATGGAAATGTTGGCAGGTCACAGACCTTGTGGGCAAACTATCAAATTATCCCCTTTCCCTTCATGCACTAAAAAACATGCTCTCACCTATCTTCATTAGTTGTGGTTCGCACATATTAGGCATTCCCACTCCATTTGATGCCTGACAGCTGTATAGTCCCGTGTCTGCTCTTGTTACTGTATTAAATACCTGCCAGGAGAGAAAGCGATCAAGATAGACATTTTGTAAAAAAATATTCCATTATATTACTTTTGCATAATGGCCCATACATGTCATATATGTACTTGTATTTAAATATATGTACATATAAGACATGCCATATGCAAAAGTAATATAATGGCCTATATTTACATATATAAAAGATATATGTAGAAATATATGAATGTGGTTAAAACTAATATTTCAATATATTTTCATTCATATATTTAAATATACCCTTGGAGGATTGGTAATATCCTTGGATACACTTGGAGAACTGGTAAACATCAGTGAGCAGGCAAAACACATATCTTTTATTTCTTATGGGATTCACATTCAACTGTAGATCATAACAGAATGGCAAAATCATAAAAAACATGGCAACAAAGAAAAAAAAATTAACTGACCCCTGTTCAAAAGTCTGCATACCCTTAGTTCTTAATACTGTGTATTGCCCCCTTTAGCATCAATGACAGCGTGCAGTCTTTTTTACTTGTTGTCTATGAGGCCCCGAATTGTTGCAGGTGGTATAGCTGCCCATTTGTCTTGGCAAAATGCCTCCAGGTCATGCAAAGTCTTTGGTCGTGTTGTATGAACCGCACGTTTGAGATCTCCCCAGAGTGGCTCGATGATATTAAGGTCAGGAGACTGTGATGGCCACTCCAGAACCTTCACCTTTTTCTGCTGTAACCACTGTTGGGTCAACTTGGCCTTGTGCTTAGGGTCATTGTCATGCTGGAAAGTCCAAGAGCGTCCCATGCGCAGCTTTCGTGCAGAAGAATGCAAATTGTCTGCCAGTATTTTCTGATAACACGCTGCATTCATCTTGCCATCAATTTTCACAAGATTCTCCGTGCCTTTAGAGCTCACACACCCCCAAAACATCAGTGAGCCACCACCATGCTTCACAGTGGGGATGGTATTCTGTTCACTATAGGCCTTGTTGACCCCTCTCTAAAGCTCTATTTTGGTCTCGTCACTCCAAATTACAGTGTGCCAGAAGCTGTGAGTCGGGTCAAGGTGTTGTTGGGCATATTGTAACCAGGCTTCTTTCTGGCAACTCAACCATGCAGCTCATTTTTGGTCAAGTATCGTCGTATTGTGCTCCTTGAAACAACCACACCATCTTTTTCCAGAGCAGCCTGTATTTCTCCTGAGGTTACCTGTGGGTTTTTCTTTGAATCCCGAATAATTCTTCTGGCAGTTTTGGCTGAAATCTTTCTTGGTCTACCTGACCTAGGCTTGTTATCAAGAGATCCCCGAATTTTCCACTTCATATTCATTCACATAAGTGATTGAACGGTACTGACTGGCATTTGCAAGGCTTTGGATATCTTTTTATATCCTTTTCCATCTTTATAAAGTTCCATTACCTTGTTACGCAGGTCTTCTGACCGATCTTTTCTGCTCCCTATGGCTCAGTATCTAACCTGCTCAGTGCATCTAGGTGAGAGCTAACAAACTCATTGACTATTTATACACATACACTAATTGCAATTTAAACAGCCACAGTTGCGGGAAATTCAAGTTTAATTGCCATTTTCACCTGTGTGCCACCTTGTGTGTCTGTAACAAGGCCTAACATTCAAGGGTATGTAAACTTTTGATCAGGGCCATTTGGGTGATTTCTGTCATCATTATTATTTATAAAGGAGCCAAACAACTATGTGATAATAAATGGCTTCATAAGATCACTATCCTTAAATAAAAGACAGTTTTTTTGCATGATCAGTCATATTTTCAAAATCAATGCCAAAATTTCACAATTTCTGCCAGGGTATGCAAACGTATGAGCACAACTGTATGTGAATGAAAATATATAGAAATATCAGAGTTTTGTCCACATTCATATATTTCCACATAATTGTATTTAACACTGACCCAAAGGTGTCATGAAGTGTCATGAAGTGTGACATGAAGTGGACATCCCTAATTTGAAGCAACAGTGCTATCAAACCATTCTAAATATCCCTTCCACTTGCAAAAGTTTTTCATTCTCTTTTGGTAGACTTGCTTAAAGAAAGCTGTAAAAACAAAAAATTATTTAACAAAGTTGTTCAGATGGAACAAGAATTCCCTACAATATACATTGCTGGAACAGAAATTGAGTGCACTGTGTAGACTTTTAGCTACCAGGTAATGATTTAGATTATAAGATGTTTTTAAAAAGTTCTCTCTCTTACCAGTAAGCCGGTGGTTGGGTTGATCTGGTAGGTGGCGTTGGGCAAGCGGGAAGGGGTCAGCGGCTTGTTGTCTTTGTACCAGATGTAGGTGGCAGGGGGGATGCCCTGCTTCTCGCTGCAGAGCAGCTGCACCACAGACCCCGTCAGCACTGAGCTGGGGATCACACATGCTGGGGTGTGGGGGGGCACTGGTGGGAGAGTACAGACAATGTTGACGGTGTTTACGAGGGACACCAATGGCATGTCGGAGACGCGCTCATTTAGCTTGGGCCGACAGACAGAGTCAGACAGGAAGATGGACGGATGGAGACAAAGACAGATAGAGGGAGGGACAGATGAAGACAGACAATGTATCTATCCAAAATATGGAGGAACTGAAAGACAGCAACTCTCAGTCTTATAGATGAAGAGAGACAGACAGCTGGAAACACCTAGGATTTTGAAGAACTGAAAGACAGAGAGAAATAGAGAGATAGGTGGTTTGTTACCCACCCAGGACTTTAAGGGTGATGTCAGTCTCGCCCAGATTTGTCAAGTCTTCTGGGGCACTGATCTCACAGCGGTATTCGCCTGCATCTTTCCAGGTGACCCTCTGCAGGGTCACAGTCGCCCCATCAATCCTGGCACGCCCAGCAAAGGCTCCTGGGAAAGTTGAAAGAGGTCAGCACCAATAGAGAAGGCTGTGACAACGGCATGGTTGTTTTTGCAACACGTGTTTGACAACCACCAACTCCCCCGACAAGTTCTTGTACGCATTTCTTTGTGACGTTCCTCACATTCTGCACTGCTTCTTATAGAGTGACACTTTTGAGAATTTTTGAGAGGAGAGGAAATTAAATCTGTGAAGGTGGGCTCTTGACAGTGGTTAAAAATACAGAAAGACAGTTAAACATTTTGCCAGCCAATCACCAGAGAAGTGTCCGTCATAGTAAACAATAGATACATCAGTTCCTTTCTTCTTCCACTCGATTCGAGGATGGCGCTCATTCACTGTTTGGAACACGCAGGACAGAATTGCATCAGAGTTCTCATGGACCTCCACTTTAGGATTGTTTGTTGACACGGTAACAGGGACAATAACAGGGCCTGCAAGATGGAAAGAGGGAAGGAGTATGAAAGAGGCGTCATGTGTAGAGATGGGGTTTTAAGTGGAGGATCAGTTATAACCAAGTTATCTAGGAACAAGTTATCAATCTGATGTAAACAATAATAAACCATTTATAATCAGTGGTGATGATTAATCAGTTGCATCTGTAATGAATGTGTATGTACAGTATCTCACAAAAGTGAGTACACCCCTCACATTTTTGCAAATATTTGATTATATCTTTTCATGTGACAACACTGAAGAAATGACACTTAGCTACAATGTAAAGTAGTGAGTGTACAGCTTGTATAACAGTGTAAATTTGCTGTCCCCTCAAAATAAAATAACTCAACACAGCCATTAATGTCTAAACCGAGGGCAACAAAAGTGAGTATACCCCTAAGTGAAAATGTCCAAATTGGGCCCAATTAGCCATTTTCCCTCCCTGGTGTCATGTGACTTGTTAGTGTTACAAGGTCTCAGGTGTGAATGGGGAGCAGGTGTGTTAAATTTGGTGTTATCGCTCTCGTACTCCCTCATACTGGTCACTGGAAGTTCAACATGGCACCTCATTGCAAAGAACTCTCTGAGGATCTGAAAAAAAGAATTGTTGCTCTACATAAAGATGGCCTAGGCTATAAGAAGGTTGCCAAGACCCTGAAACTGAGCTGCAGCACGGTGGCCAAGGCCATACAGCGGTTTAACAGGACAGGTTCCACTCAGAACAGGCCTCGCCATGGTCGACCAAAGAAGTTGAGTGCACGTGCTCAGCGTCATATCCAGAGGTTTGGGAAATAGACGTATGAGTGCTAACAGCATTGCTGCAGAGGTTGAAGGGGTGGGGGGGGCAGTCTGTCAGTGCTCAGACCATACGCCGCACACTGCATCAAATTGGTCTGCATGGCTGTCGTCCCAGAAGGAAGTGTCTACTAAAGATGATGCACAAGAAAGCCCACAGTTTGCTGAAGACAAGCAGACTAAGGGCATGGATGACTGGAACCATGTCCTGTGATCTGATGAGACCAAGATAAACTTATTTGGTTCAGATGGTGTCAAGCGTGTGTGGCGGCAATCAGGTGAGGAGTACAAAGGCAAGTATGTTTTGCCTGCAGTCAAGCATGGTGGTGGGAGTGTCATGGTCTGGGGCTGCATAAGTGCTGCCGGCACTGGGGAGCTACAGTTCATTGAGGGAACCATGAATGCCAATATGTACTGTAACATACTGAAGCAGAGCATGATCCCCTCCCTTCAGAGACTGGGCCACAGTATTCCAACTAGATAACGACCCCAAACACACCTCCAAGACGACCACTGCCTTGCTAAAGAAGCTGAGGCTATTGAGCATCTGTGGGGCATCCTCAAATGGAAGGTGGAGGAGCGCAAGGTCTCTAACATCCACCAGCTCTGTGATGTCGTCATAGAGGAGTGGAAGAGGACTCTAGTGGCAACCTGTGAAGCTCTGGTGAACTCCATGCCCAAGAGGGTTAAGGCAGTGCTGGAAAATAATGGTGGCCACACCAAATATTGACACTTTGGGCCCAATTTGGACATTTTCACTCACTTTTGTTGCCAGCGGTTTAGACATTAATGGCTGTGTGTTGTGTTATTTTGAGGGGACAGCAAATTTACACTGTTATACAAGCTATACACACACTACTTTACATTGTAGCAAAGTGTCATTTTTTCAGTGTTGTCACATGAATAGATATAATCAAATATTTACAAAAATGTGAGGGGTGTCCTCACTTTTGTGAGATACTGTATATCTTGGGCTTGAATTTAAGTTGTGCAACCTGATGGGAACAGGAAATAGGAGCAGCTCTTCCTGTCAGCTGATTGCATCAGGGGTCAGATTATTGTTGTCTATATTCTATCGCTTTCTGGACAAAGCCTTTCCATAGAAAAGTGTGAAGGATAATATTGTTCTAAAAACTCCTATCTTAACTGGCGAGTGCTATTCAGGAACGTTGGCGAATCCCCATGTTGCGTATGCATTGGATATCGTCCAATCACTATTTAGCAGATGTTACAAGAGCCAACTATCCCTGTTTTCATCATATTAGGCGAGCCTGTCAAATCCTGTCAGAAAATGTTGTTGTTTAATTTTCCCAGCTCTGTGATTATTTGGCATCTTGTTTGTCTGTTTTTGGTCTGAGCTCTCTTCATAAACTTGGTGTTTAGTCATGCGTTCTACATGAAACATTATTTGACTTTAATAATTGAATTCTAAATGCATCACTAATATGTATGCAACAGTCTAGTATAAGATGCTATCTGCGTTCCAGTTTATGCACGGATACAGAATAGCACTCAATGATTTTAATTATTGGCCTATTCATGGGACCAGCTCAGCTGCTGTTGCTCAATACAGTAGGAGCTTCAAACCAATGATTCAGGGGTACATGTGCACCGGCACAGTGGCTCATTCTTCTGGACCAACCTTGGCCAAATTAACATAACACGCTCCTGTCCACATTGTATTCAACTGAGGTCAACAGTCAAATTAGTAATTTCCCATTAGCCTACAGTTAGCTAGCTTCCTGTTAGTTAGCGTCTGTTCCTGCCTTTCTATTAATAGTCCAGACAGCAGGGGAGAGCAAAGATAAGGGCTAGCAAGTAACCAGCCTCTGGAGTCTCCTGCTATCCCAAGGTACAGCTTCGTCCCAATAGCCAACCTACTCCCTACAGGCCATTGTCAAAAGTAATGTGACAACAGCCTTTATGCGGAAGAATGGAGGGAAGGAATGGAGCACAAAGTGAGACAAAGGCAGCATAAAGGCACAAAATGACACAGGTCCCCTCAAGGCAGAGGCAACAATCTTTGATGGCTATGAAACTTTCACAGCCTGGATGAAAAACAAAAACTTGCTCACTGACATAAAACAGTACTTAAGCTTTCGATCATTTAAAAAAAAATGTATTTATGCAGGGAAAACCAGCTGAGACCAAGTGTCACAGTTTAGGAGGCAGGACGCAAAGTTTAAGGGAAACATCCTGTTAATGTTCTTCTTTATAAACTTGAACAGAAAACAACAAAAGGGGCGGCAAACCTCGAATTGAAGCACATAACACAAACAATGATCCACAACTGAAAGCAAAACAAGGGCAACTTAAATAGGGTCCCCAATTAGAGGCAATGCAGCGCATTTGACTGAAAGCTATACACAGTAAAATTGCAGTCTCATGGATTTTGTCCGCTTGTTGTTTTGTGTTATTTTGTAAATCTGTGTTACATTGTTATCACTGCAGCTGCAACGGGTGCGCATCCTTGCAGTGTGCACCACAAAATCACTCCCATCTCGAACTCTCTCTCTTTATCTGAGGAGCATTGTCTCTCCAGGGCTAGATGGACAGAGAGGGAGAAAAAACGAAAAAAAGAAGAGAAAAAGAGCGATTGGGAGAGACAGGGAGAAAATGAAAAAGGACAGGACAAGATGGAGACAGAAAGAAAGCGATATAGAAAGAATGACAAGAAGTTTCTGGTATATTATCATAACTGCAGTATCCAGCAGTAGCTCCCTTCATGTCACATTGTGTCGCAGTGGTGAATGTTGGCCACCTTGAGGAGCATCTGCTTGAGATAAAATAGATGTGATAACAACAGCGCCTCTGTCTGCATGTCAGCTTGTCCCTCTGAATCACTTGAAGTATTGCAACTGAGGCCTGCTAAGGGTAAATTTGAATTGATGTGGGCGAGCACCCAAAAATACAACTAATCACTTCCAGAGCTTGTTTTTAAGGAAACTAGAAAGACCAAATTAAAGTTTCTGAGTTTTGTTTGAGTGTTCTTGTCTAGTAAAGATGTCTAATTCAACAATATGGCATTCTTACCTTCGGCTCACCTTTTAAAAATCTACAAATGACAGACCCCAGCATGAACTCGCACACAAGCATGCATGCAAACAAAAGACTGAAACAAAATAAACAGCCAAGTTAGCACATTCACAAGTTTGAATTACATTTGAGTTTGGAGATAGTAGGCATCTAGAAACGTATAAGAGCATTGTTAATTTCAAGGCAGTTAGGGACTCAGAAACAGAGAAAAATTAGAAAATGTGTGTTCCCCTAGGAGAACAAAGCCCTTCTGTATGAGCGTAACCCTGCATTGCTCTGTGAGGAACAGCTGTCCCAGTCAGAATTGGTAGTGGGGGGATTCTCCTCTTCTCAAACTCACTTTTACACACACATACACACACACCACCTGGTAAAGACCAGAGACACAAACACTGACCAAAATACACACCTCAATATTTACTTTAAAGAAATGGTTCCCAACCCTAGAGATTCCTAATCTGGGGCACCACCCTTTCATGGGTAGGGTCGCAGCCTCTTCCTTGATATTAGAGTAGGACATTCCTTAATATGAAGACATTCAAAATGGATGTGGCTGTAGAACCCTCAGTTCACTCACCTTTACTAAAGAGGTATCATTTTGTAAAAGATCCTGTGAAATTATTATTTATATGCTCAGGGTTTGCTTGTTGGCAGACATTAGAGTTGCACCTCTTGTGTGTGAAAAGGGGCCCTGATGGAAAGATATTCAGTAAACCCTGCCCTAGATTATTGCTCATATTGGCTGGCCCCCAAATCAACCTCCAGGCAATACAGTGGAATGGGAAGCTGACTCATTCTTTGAACACTGCCTTGATACTAGAGCATTACAGGCCGAAAACAGGATGCCATTTTGAACTCACACAAGTCAACTAAGAGACCGAACCGGAACTGGAAAAGTAGAGACAGAACCGAAAAGTAGAGACAGAACCGGAACTGGAATATGGAAGGACATATAGCCAATAGAATATTAACCAGAACTGTACTGTCGTATTCTGTATGTATGTTTCATTATGTTAAAGTTAAATGTGTTAAGATATTGAAGAACAACATCTGTCTTGGCTTCTCTTTCAGGAAGTCACACTCAGGAATTCACATTCTGTCGAAGCCCGTAATTATCCACTGGGCTTGAAGGGTGTCATGATAGTTGCCTCTGTGCTGTAGAATGAATACATTGTTCTGTGTAGACACACCTATCTTGTATATATTGGCGAGCAACCATCTATACGATGAGATGATACCAGAACACAACTGGGACAACATTGCTGCAATTTTCAATAAATAATTGAACTTCTCTGTTCTCTATTATTTTAACCACTATATGAAACTGCTACATTCTTACAGCACCAAGAACAAGATAAAGAACAGTCCAATTAAGTCCATCTAGTGCACAAAAAAATAATATTCCAAACAGTTTCAAACCATAATACCTCAATAGTTGGGTAGAGCCGAACTGGACGCAGCCCCTCCCATTGTGGGCAATGCTGAAGCTATGCCAAGAACCATCTGTTATCAAACCTGTTGTTGCCACTGCTCAGGACAGCTTCCAACAATACATAACGCCATATTAGAGGTTCATATCCATAGCCCAATATCATCAGCACACAGACATGCCAATAATGACTGCCAATGATGAAAAGCTTTAGCATAATGCAATGAGAATAAAAGGTGAATTTCAATAATGTTAGCATCCAGTGACAGCATATTTGCTTGCTAACTGGCAAAAAAAAATGAGTATCAAATGTGTATTCTTTTTCGGCAATTTAGACTACAATATAGAAGTATAAAGATTACATTACAAATGTAGCTAAATGGGTGGTAAAAACTGAACTTCTCCTCTGATACAATGTGTGTAGACAGTAGCCTTCTACTACTACACTATTTTAAAATAAAAGAGAGTATGTTTGAAGCCGATAAATAGCTGTTTTCTGCTTTTAAGCATATCACAGACTTGCATACATCATCCTAAAGAAATCTTTAGCAGCAACTATCATAAGTAAAGAGCTTATAGAGGATAAATACTTTATGCAGTGGTGTACATGACGCTACTCCGGGATGCTGGCCTTCTTGGCAGAATTTGTCCACTGTCCTGTGTCTGTGTTCCTTTGCCCATCTTAATCTTTTGGTTTTATTGGCCAGTCTGAGATATGGCTTTTTCTTTGTAACTCTGCCTAGAAGGCCAGCATGCTGTAGTTGCCTATTCACTGTTGACATTGAGACTGGTGTTTTGTGGGTACTATTTAATGAACCTGCCAGTTGAGGACCTGTGAGGCATCTGTTTCTCAAACTAGACACTCTAATGTATTTGTCCTCTTGCTCAGTTGTGCACCGGGGCCTCCCAAACCTCTTTCTATTCTGGTTAGAGCCAGTTTGCGCTGTTCTGTGAAGGGAGTAGTACACAGCGAGATCTTCAGTTTCTTGGCAATTTCTCGCATGGAATATCCTTCATTTCTCACAAGAAGAATAAATTGACCAGTTTCAGAAGAAAGTTCTTTGTTTCTGGCCATTTTGAGCCTGTAATCGAAGCCACAATTGCTGATGCTCCAGATAATCAACTCGTCTAAAGGCCAGTTTTATTGCTTCTTTAGTCAGCACAACAGTTTTCTGCTGTGCTAACAATCGCAATGGTCAATGTGTTTTTCTAATGGTCAGTTAGCCTTTTATAATGATAAACTTGGATTAACAAACACAATATGCCATTGGAACACAGGACTGATGGCTGCTGATAAGGCCCTCTTTACGTCTACGTAGATATCCCATTAAAAATCAGCCGTTTCCAGCAACAACAGTCATTTCCAACATTAACATTGTCTACACTGTATTTCTGATAAATGTTCTGTTATTTTAATTAGCTTTTTTCTGAAAACAAGGACATTTCTAAGTGATCCCAAACTTTTGAACGGTAGTGTATATGTATGCAAAGTTGTAGGAGCCAGGGGGGATGGAGGGGACATGTCCCCCTCAATATTGGAAACTGGTTAAATTGTCCCCCTCAAGAATGTTTTTTTGTGTAATACTATTATTTTGAAGGAATTGACGCTTTGGAAATTGTCAAATCCCCGTCCAGACCAAATCCGACATCCTCATTAATTTTTTCATGACGAGCAGTGTGTGTAGGCTGGCTAAGTGGTTAACTGTAGTTTTGTTTTCCCAACAAGTACAACGTGTATAAACATCAGCACATTTTCATAGCTATAGAACGAAAGAACGTGATAAAATCTAAGCTTTCTTCTGGCTAAAACAATGTTAAAGCTTAGCTAGGTAGCAATCTTTATTTTTAAAGGTTTTATCAAACAAATGTTACAGTAGCTTGCTTGCTACTCTAGTGTAGATAACACAGCAGTTGATCCTAGGCGTTGCTAGGATCACCCCCCCCCCCCGCCCTGCCCCACCCGGGACAGAAAGTACAGGGTTTTGAATGAACATTTACATTTCGATGTACACGTCTACATTGTCATAATGCGCGATCGGAATTATAGATGAATAGATCACTGGCAATTTCTTTATCATTATTTTTTTGTCAATTTGAGATCCGGGGCTATTCAAAAAATATCCGGGGCTATAGTCCCGGACGCCCAGGCCTAAAGATGCCACTGGTTGTTCCTATGGCTGTGTGAAAACGTGATAGTGAATGATTTGAAAGGAAGAACGCCTGCCAAAATGATTTGCACAATCTCTGTCTTAGTCTTCACCATAGGGTTTGCAAGTAGCTAGCTAAGTAATGGACGAGCAACCACAGTCAAGAAGTTAAGTCAAGTAGTTAATGTTCTTGGTAATGATCTCCACACCACAGCTGCCATTTTTTTTTCTTCAGTAAGATGTTTTGAATCATCTAGCCATGGGTCCTAAAAGCGTGATCAATATTTTAAGAATTTGGTTTACGCTATGATGATCATAGCAGGAAAGTGATAGACATGAACAAACAGGCAAGGAGGGAGAGAAAGAGGCCACAAACAAACAGGTAAATCATTGATAAGTGCCATGCCAAGATAGACTGTTGATCTGTCATCATGTAAATCAATCAGTCGTTGAATATTATCTCTGATAAAAATACAGCATCAGAATATAGGGGTGTACTGTATGTGTTTACTTTATGCAGGAGAGAGCCAATCATAATAATAGCACTGGTCAGAAAGGCAGGCAGAGTGAGGGAGTGAGAGAGAGGACACAAACCAACAGGTAAGATATGGTCTACTAGAGCAGATTGGAAAACTTAAACCTGGACTAAGATGCCTGACTGAGATGTTTCCAACATCATTGTAGTATTAGTCATTTTAAAAATGCACTCTGGTTACATTATCTTCTATCTGAAATACCTTTCCAGGTAAAAACTCCTACCATGCAAAAAAAATCACACACGGTATGATTTACCAATGCTAGTTAGGACTGTTGCATGTTCTGAAATCGCTACGTTCTTATAGTCAAACTGATTGATTGGAATATTCACACTGAATGCTTGAGTCCTATCAACACCCGCAAGGCATCGGTACAGAAAGCATATTGAGGAGACAAAATCTACTCGTTTGGGGTAACTATCTATTTGCTACACCCTTTCCAGACAATGAGTTTTGCGAGCCTTGTATGTATGTATGTGCCCTGTAAAAAAGGCACTACAAACATCCTGATACATTTCTTTTTTTGCTAGTGATGGGTGAAGTTCTGAAGTTTATGTTGGCTGTTTAAAATAAATGAATCATGAATTATTGTTTATAGAGGCCCATAGACTCTTTTAGGGTGAGGAAACATTTAACAAGTTGAGAGAAAGTCAAATTATCTTTCATGTCAATAGCAACATCCAAAGCATGCGTACTGTCTATTCACTAGAATGATGATTATTTGCCTGTCAAGGTCTGACCAAACTTAATTTATCAGTTTTTGACTCCCTCTCTCGCTGATCAAGAAAGCATCAACAGTGATATCTGATCTAGAATTAATAATTATTCTATGTCTAAAATAGCTTTCACGTGCATTATATTTAATTCTTAGTAATTCTGAATAGACACGCGTATGCATCAACGCGTGAGCGCACGCACGTTAAAATATTTTTGGCATAATTAAGTAATGTAACAGGTTACTTACATTGTATAAGTAGAACGGCTAGGGCCCAAAACACTGATAGTGTGTCCATCCCGAACTACTTTTCTCAAAAAGTTTGTATTTCGTTCGAAAGAATACTACTCCCGAGCTGTGATTCTTCGAAAGAAACCTATTCCTGAACCGTATCTTGCTCTAGCACTTGTCCACAACGCTAGTAATGACAGAATCACGTATCTGCGTTTTTCCTTATTTCCCAAGAGGTTCTAGGTAGGACGCGGGCGGTTTGGACGTCGCTTCTAAGCACTTTTACCAACTATTTAGCTAATGCAGTGCATAAGGCTGCAATGTACATGTCCCTTTAGTTATTGCGAATTGTCCTCCTGTAGGCCTGTGTGTAGTTAAGTAAAGTTGAAGAAGGAATGCGGAGAGCACAACGCTGTGTCCAGAACGCGCACTACACATGTACAGTGTGCTCTTCGATGAATTAGGCCTACCATAACATCGGACTACCAAAAGGGATTGGAAACGACCAGTGTAGCAACGTTTGAGTGTCGGACAATTTGGGGAAACGCACAATGCTTTACAGAAATAGAGGAAACGGCGCACTGGAAAAGGAGCCTATAATTAGTTCACATTGTCTCCCAGTGATGGGGGTAATTATTTACTTATCAAGTCATGCGTAGGATGTATATAATTATTATTTAATCAATTATCTGATTTCAGTTGTTATTCTCAATGTTCCGTTGTAGAATGTGCCACTGTGAATATAGTAATTATCCTAGAAAAACATCGAAAAAGAAGTCAAAACAAGGTTTTGTGTGAGGAACAGGAGATTTAAAATTAAGAGACCACTGCAAATTGAACGCTTCTGTTCCTCACTCAAAACTTTCCATTAATTTTTTTTGGATAGGAAAGAAAAAGGTGCAGTGGTTTCTTAATTTTTTTCTGGAGCTGCATATATAGATATTTGACAAAATAGTTTTACAATTCAATCGCAGTGACCCAAATGCTTCAAATCAATGATGAAATCTTCAAAAGAATGGGCCACATGTAGCCTTTGATTATTCATGTAAGCACCCAGAAAGTATTATATAAAGTATTTCAAATGTGTAATTTACAATAGCTTTTTGAACGTTCACGTTATTTAAATGGTAGTTTATTCCCTAAATAAGGAGGCATGTTACACAGCCTTTGGACAAAATTGCTTTGAAATTCATTAGCTCTAGATGACCTAGATGCTTCAAATCAACATTGTACTCTTCACATGGTAGTGCCACACATTACACATCCTGTCAAAAGCACTGTCAAAAGGTTTTATGAATATTGGAATCTTTGAAATACTGTAATTACTCAAAAACAGTAATTTCCTTTTGGTCGTTTACTTTTGTGCAACACGAGGACTAGCGCATGTATGTGAACATAACCTAGCGACAAATACAATTACACTATTCAAGGTTATGCAGGTGTAAAATCAGCTGGGAGCCTCAATTTCATGCTATAACAACCCCATCATTCATCTACCCATGTAGATTCAGGCCCCCCCTTTACCGTGACTCAAATGGCATGTGGCCCTATAGGTGCAATGATCAATGTAGCACAAGGGGAAATCCCCCCTCTAAGCTGGAGACATAGTAGCGAAAAGCAGCCCACCAAGGTATGGTGACACTAGCGGCCAAAAAATTTAAACAACTTCCTAGCTATCTGTCTTGGGAGTTCAGGACACAAAAAAACAGAGGATAATTCCTCTGTTTTTTGGTAGACCTAACATTCAAGGTTGGTAGACCTAACATTCAGCCTAAGCTGTCACGAGCCTGTTAAAGACCGACCAACCAGAGGGTGTGAAACAGATACCTTGTCAATTTCCACATGACAGGCTAAATTAGCCCCAAGGTACATCAGGAAAAACAAAGGTCAACCCAAAGGTTTAACTCTCTGGGCCAAGCATGCCAGAGTTAGCCTATGGTGTGCGCTCTGACACTGACCATTTCTGCCTTGCTGAGTCCCCATTGCATAGGAGCCTCCAACCTGTAAGTGGTGGCTGTGGATCCCTTCAAGTGGCCAGTGCCATGATGCACAAGTGGCTTCCCTCTTTTTCAGCAAGGTCCAGGTGCCTTGCTATGTGTGGGTAATGTGTATTAACATTAATGTTAAGGAAACTAAAGAGTTCAGAACATTGGGTTTGTAGTTTGTAGGTGATGAAAATGGTGATGACGCACTTTGTTGACGTTAACTTGCGACGTTAGTGCATTATGTGTAGGCTGCCTACAGTGTCACCATTAATGTCTCAAGCCATTTTAAAACGTGGGTCAAATTGAGAAAACAAGACCTTTGAAATTTTTTCTTTCATAAAGAAATTAACCCAAGATCTGTAGCTTAAGTCGTTTGAGAGCTATAAAGCTTTGACTGTCAGAAAATCCGTGAAATATTGAACGTCAAGCTTAACATTATCACACTGAAAAAACATAAGGCTTTTTAAAAATCAATAGGGTATAAACTTAATGTCCCCTCGGATGAGCATTTAATTGCCATCTATTACATAACCCACAAAAAATAAAAATATAACTTATGTGCGGAACAGGGTTCCCAGTCCCTTTTGCTCAGCACTATGTTTACTGAGTTGTATCTGGTAAGCCCAAATGAGCACAGGAATACAAATACTTTTTTGATTTTCTTTGGGTGTCTCTCGCACACTGTAGACGGGAATTGCACAATGTGCAACTCGATCTGCAATCTTGATCTGCCTTGAGGTCCGTACGTTTTATTTCCAATCTGCATTAATGAATCTATCGAGTACAATATAGCACAGACCAGGCATCACAGCCAAGGCTAGCCAGCCACCTTGACCTAATGGGCTCAGAAACACTTCCAAAAACCACTGTCTGTGAACACATTACGTCGCTACATCCACAAATGCAAGTTAAAACTCAACCATGCAAAGAAGAAACCATATATAAATTAAAGCTGCAAGCAGCATTTCAGGGGACAAAGCAGGGCAGAGGAAGCATCTCACTACATGCTCTCACTAGAGAAATATTTTTTGCTATTTAAAAATGCCCAATGCCGCTAGTAGTCAGGATGTCCTATCAAAGAAGAGGAAATCAAAACCAAACAAAAAGACTTTGAAACCAGAAAAGGAACCAGGCAACCCTAGTTCAGCCAGCCCGTGATTAGAAGGGATGAATATTGTTGTCCCTGGCTGGTTTCAATCCACGGTTTTCTATGTGGCAGACTGTCTTTAACCATTATCCTATTTAAACAGCGGGAAAGCAACTTCTACTTCAGCCATTACATTTTTGCTAAAATAACGTAGATAACAGAACATTTATTAACAGAACTAAAGTGGACTCTTGCACAAAGATTACTGTAGATGTAAAAAGGTCACGTAATACAATTATTCTTTTAAATATATGAGATTTATGGTATTACAGCGTGGATATATTTTGTTGTGCGACGGCTGAAGAGTACAGAGTGGATAAATATTTCTGAGAGGCAAAAAGTGTAACGTCTGAGAGGGGAATCGAACCAGGGTCTAAAAACTGAAGATCAGGAATGTTCCCACAACACCACCCAGCCTGCTGGTACTCATGTGAAATAATATGGGCAACAGAACATTTATTAACATAACTATAGTGTTCTCTTGTACAAAGATTACTGTAGATGTCTAGCTAATAGCTATACAGCCTACCTATAACGAAAACAATGACTCCAATCACTCCATGGCTGGATCATTTCAATATACATACAATAACAGTTGAATAGCTAACCACTACGCTATGTGAATTACGAGGAAATCGAAAGCATTGGCTGAATCTCAAATCGCATACTACATACTATGTACTACAAGTATGTACTTCGCGGATGATGGTGAAGTACGTACTGTTTTGTATATAGTAAGCTAGTATGCCTGTATTGGAACCAATTTGGACATCCTACCTCGTCATAAAATTGCATCTCGACATTAGATCATTTTGTCATGCATTAACATCACGCCAAGTTGGAATATTTAGCTAGACACCATTAATCATTGTATTAAACTGACTAACGTTTCTTATTAAGTTTACTTCCACCACAAATAGCGTGTATGAACTGTATGGCTTTTATTAGCCAGTAATAGGCCTACTAGTATCTACTTACTACTTGGAATAGTCAGAAGAATTGAGCAATTGCTAGCGAAATTGAAGATGAACACTGCCCAAGCTATTTTTTTTCATGGCACAACAACGTTGTTTCATTCATGAATGATGTTGATGAAATGAGTATCAATATAGGTGAAAATAACTGACTATTTTGTCAAGTCAAAAGACGTGAGAATCATGGATCCCCTCCTTTTTTACTGCGCAAGGGGTAGTAGAGGGTAGGAATATGTGTGTGGAGCAGAGAGTGTGTCTTTGGTGAGGAGTGGGGGGAAGGAGAGTGTGGATTGTGTGTGAAGAGAGAATATAATGTGTGTGTGATAGTGTGGAGGGAGGTGAGCATATGGGCATAAAGGATAATGTGTTTTGGAGGTTGTGGCAGAATTTCAGTGAATATCTTAACATCTGTGACATTTATAGCTGCTATATAGCCATTACATTATGTATAGGTGCAAAGTGTCAAAGACATTAGCTACCTTGCGTTAGCTACCTAGCATTAGCGACATTGCGTTAGCCACCTAGCATTAGCCACATAGCGTAAGCACCCTTGCAACAGCAACATAGCATGAGTCACCTTGGGTAAGCTGGGTGATAAACCCTCGTCTCACAGCCCCCAGAATGAGACAGGATATGGACCTGGCAACAGGAAGTGACTTTAAAAGTACTGGATGTTGAGTCCTCTGTGTTGAAGCCCCCCCCCACCCCAACACTAGCACTTGCAGAATACATAACCTACATTGCATCTCTCCTCGTTACACCCGCCAACATGTGCACCTCGTGCCAAAATCTCAGTCTGGTGTAAACATGGGAACTAAGGCCATGGGACTCAAAACCCCAACTGAAATCCACTGGACAATGGTGAGAGACTGACTAAATGAGCAGAATTTGGGTAAGCCATATAGCGTTAGCCACGTAGCGTTATCCACCTTGCGTTTGCCACCTGGTGTTAGCCATCTTGTGTTAGCCACCCTGCGTTAGCCACCCTGTGTTAGCCACCTAGCCTTGAGCTTGTTAGCCACCTGAGTGAGAGCTAAAATCCTCTTCCTCTAGCATCACACGCACATGCAGTGGCCAAAATTATATGACAAACGGGTTGAATTCCTAATACCATTGACTTTGAATGGGAAAGGGTTTAGCTTGTTAAGCTGAAGAATCCTTGGTTCCATCGATTAAAACAATTACATACAATGAGTGTCTCAGTTACCATGTTTAGTGATTAAAATCTCTAGATTGTTTCATGTCTCTAACTTATTTTTCTGATTTTTGGCAGGGTTCATTCTGGCCTTGGGGTTTATCTGTAAAGCTGCATCTTTCTTGGATTATCCTTTTAGGATATATAGCCTTGTAAATATTGTGCCACATCTATGTCAAATTCAATTGTGGATTGCGGCAACATCGTTTGAGTTATCAACATTCTTTATAGACTTTTAAAGATAATGGTCCACGGATCCTTCACAGCAAACAGCATGCCAATCCGTTCAACGGTCTGGGAGATGTCATTTAAGATGTCAAAATAACACAAAACATTGGTGAGGTTTATAGCGCCCCTATAAGGTCATTCTGTACTTGATTTTGCTGTCCATTCATGGCAAAGATGTTAATGGGCATGATTCGTTTCGTAGCTGTCGGATATTCCCATGGGGATTTATGGCCTTATATTGTCATAGACCTGCCCACCTCAATTTCAGTCGCTGATTTCAGCAGTATTTTTTGAGCTATCAACTTTCCTTATATAACTTTTAAAGATAATGGTTCAAAGGTCTTTCACACCAAATGGCGTGCAAATCCGTTCAGCGGTCTCAGAGGAGATGTTATTTAGGGGTTTTTCACAAAAGTCAAAATCGAGGCAAATTGTTTGAGATATCAACTTTTCTTATATAACTTTTAAAGAAAAGGGTCCAATGGTCCTTCACACCAACTGTCATCCAAATCAGTTCAGCAGTTTCGGAGAAGATGTAGTTTAAGAGTGTTTTTAGGAATGGCAAAATTGTGAGAAACATTGACGTTTATAGCACCCCCAAGAGGTATTTTTGTACGGGACTTTTTCTGTTCATTGCTGGCAGACACATTTATGGGCGTGTTTCGTTTCGTTGCTGTTTGATATTTCATTTGGGATTAATGGAGTTCTAAAGTCATAGATCTGCCCACTTCAATTTCATTAGCTGATCTCAGCCATATTATTTGAGATATCAACTTTCCTTAAATAACTTTTAAAGATAATGGTTCAAAGGTCCTTCACACCAAACAGCATGCAAATCCATTCAGCAGTCTCAGAGATGTCGTTAATTAGTTTTTCACAAAATTCAAAATGGAGGATAATCTAAGGAGCAGATTTGAAAGACCCCAGAGACTTTTTTTGATGAGCATGAGAAGGGGCATATCTGGATCTTGGCTACTTGGTTACTCTACGACATTCGGTTCATGAGATATAAATTTAATTTTTTCAATTTCTAACTGAATGCTACAGCGCCACCACGAGGTGTATCGGTACCATGATGATGATGGCCGTCTACAATTTGGCAAAGTTTGAAGCGTTTTGAACCAGAGGGGACCGAGCTATGGGCCTCTGAAAATTGCCCTGGAGAATAATAATAATAATAACTAGACAAGGACATTTCCTGAAGGAAATGTGGTGTGCTTGCTAGCAGTTTAAAAAGTATTTAAGGTTTGAAATAGTGTTTACCTATCGAAAGGTTTGAAGTCTGTATTTTTAAGGCTCAAGAGATAATGTTGGTGAGGGTAATTAGCATAAATGTGCATACATTACATAGTTAAAGCTAATAAAAGTGTTACCAATGACAGATCTCGTGTCTGTAGCTCGAACGGTTCAAAATATACATTCTGGTAGTTAATTAACACTAATTATGCTAATTAGCATACGTAATATCGATAACCGTTTCAGAAATTGCAGTGGGGATAGCTTAAACGTGTGAAACAAAGTTGGTTTCGTGTCTGTAGCACAAACGGTTCAACAGAAACAGCCTAATAGATAATTAATGCTAATTACGCAAATTGCATACGTAAAATAAATTAAGGTGTCATTATATGAACAGGGGATAGCTAAATTGGTAAAGCAAAGTTGATTTCATGTCTGTAGCTCGAACAGTTTCAAAGATATAGTATAATAGTTAATTAACGGTAATTACGCTAAATAGCATACATAACATCGATAAAGGATACATAATTTGAAGTGGGGATAGCTAAACTGGTGAATGAAAGTTGGCTCAAATTGTTCAAAAGATACAGCCAAATAGTGAATTAATGCTAATCACGCAAATTAGCGTACGTAAAATCGATAAACGTTTCCAAATTTGAAGTAGGGATAGCCTAAACTGGTGTAACAAAGTTGGTTTCGTGTCTGTAGCTCAAGCGGTTCAAAAGATACAGCCTAATTGCTAATTAATGCTAATTACGCAAATTAGCATATGTAAAATCAATTACCTTTTCATAATTTGCAGTGGGGATAGCCTAAACATGTGAAACAAAGTGGTTTCGTGTCTGTAACTCAAACGGTTCAAAAGATACAGCCTAATTGCTAATTAATGCTAATTACGCAAATTAGCAAATGTAAAATCGATAAACGTTTCCAAATTTGAAGTAGGGATAGCCTAAACATGTGCAACAAAGTTGGTTTCGTGTCTGTAGCTCAAATGGTTCAAAAGATACTGCCTAATAGTTAATTAACGCTTATTATGCAAATTAGCATACGTAAAATCAATAAAGGTTTCATTATATGAACTGGGGGTTGCCTAAACTGGTGAAACAACGTCAGTTTTGTGTCTGTTGCTAGAGTGGTTCAAAAGTTACAGCCTAGTAGTTAATTTACGCTAATTATGCAAATTTGCATATGTGAATTTAAAGAACTTTTCCTAATTTGAAGGAGGGATAGCCTAAACTGGTAAAACACAAGTTGGTTTCGTGTCTGTAGCTTGAACGGTTCAAAAGCTACAGCGTAATAGTTAATTCACGCTAATTATGCAAAGTAGCATACGTAAAATCAATAAACGTGTCATTACATTAAATGGAAACAGTCAAAACTCTTGAATGAGAATCAGTTTCATGTCTGTAGCTTGAACGGTTGAAAAGATACAGCCTAATGGCTAATTAATGCTAATTACGTAAATTAGCATATGTAAAATCGATAAACGTTTCCTAATTTGAAGTAGGGATAGCCTAAACCGGTGTAACAAAGTTGGTTTCGTGTCTGTAGCTGGAACGGTTCAAAAGATACAGCCTAATTGCTAATTAATGCTAATTACGCAAATTAGCATATGTAAAATCAATTACCTTTTCATAATTTGCAGTGGGGATAGCCTAAACATGTGAAACAAAGTGGTTTCGTGTCTGTAGCTCAAACGGTTCAAAAGATACAGCCTAATTGCTAATTAATGCTAATTACGCAAATTAGCATATGTAAAATCAATTACCTTCTCATTATTTGCGGTGGGGATAGCCTAAACATGTGAAACATAGTGGTTTCGTGTCTGTAGCTCAAACGGTTCAAAAGATACAGCCTAATTGCTAATTAATGCTAATTACGCAAATTAGCAAATATAAAATCGATAAATGTTTCCAAATTTGAAGTAGGGATAGCCTAAACATGTGCAACAAAGTTGGTTTCGTGTCTGTAGCTCAAACGGTTCAAAAGATACTGCCTAATAGTTAATTAACACTAATTATGCAAATTAGCATACGTAAAATCAATAAAGGTTTCATTATATGAACTGGGGATAGCCTAAACTGGTGAAATAATTTCAGTTTTGTGTCTGTTGCTGGAGCGGTTCAAAAGTTACAGCCTAGTAGTTAATTTACGCTAATTATGCAAATTTGCATATGTAAAATCAAAGAACTTTTCCTAATTAGAAGGAGGGATAGCCTAAACTGGTAAAACAAAGTTGGTTTTGTGTCTGTAGCTCGAACGGTTCAAAAGATACAGCCTAATTGCTAAGGAATGCTAATTACGCATATTAGCATATGTAAAATCGATAAACGTTTCCAAATTTGAAGTAGGCATAGCCTAAACGTGTGAAACAAAGTTGGTTTCGTGTCTGTAGCTCAAATGGTTCAAAAGATACTGCCTAATAGTTAATTAACGCTAATTATGCAAATTAGCATACGTAAAATCAATAAAGGTTTCATTATATGAACTGGGGATAGCCTAAACTGGTGAAACAACGTCAGTTTTGTGTCTGTTGCTAGAGTGGTTCAAAAGTTACAGCCTAGACGCTAATTATGCAAATTTGCATATGTAAAATCAAAGAACTTTTCCTAATTTGAAGGAGAGATAGCCTAAACTGGTAAAACACAAGTTGGTTTCGTGTCTGTAGCTTGAACGGTTCAAAAGCTACAGCGTAATAGTTAATCATAGTTCTCATTGAAATAGTTCTCATTGAAACATGTTAATTTATGCAATATTTGAATGTTTATAATTACAAAAGTAAACATAGTATCAAAAATCTGAATACAAGCAACTCAAGTTGGGCCAGACTGAACATCTTGGCGTTGGTTTGGACTTGTGTATGTAGGAGATGCGTCTAGAATTTTGGACTTTTTTACCATTCACGTCTATTGATACATTTTTCCCACTGAAATACATTGGTGGCTCATTTAAATATTGATATAGTATAAAAACTATAATAGCTATCAAAAGGTCTGCTCAAGCTACCCGAGTTCGAGCATTTAAGACGTTTGGGAGTTGGTTTCGTGTTTATAGCTTTTACCGTTTAGGCTGTAGAGCTGGAGGAATAATAATAAGTATGGGAGAAACCTATAGTTGTGCTTTGCCTTTGGCAAGCACACCTAATAATAATAAAACAAACAATTATAAGAGGGTTCCAGCAACTTCGTTACTTGGCACCCTAACAAGATCCAGAAATGCTACTACCTTCTCTGGGCCCGAGCTCATTTAAGATGGACTGGGGTGAAGTGGAACACTGTCCTGTGGTCTGACGAATTAATCGCTTAAACGCTGCGTCCTCCGTGTTAAAGAAGATAGGGACCATCCGGCATGTTATCAGCACAGTTCAAAAGCCAGCATCCGTAATGGTATGGGGCTGCATTAGTGCACATGGCATGGGTGACTTGCACATCTGTGAAGGCACCATTAATGCTGAACAATATATACAGGTTTGGAGCAAAATATGCTGCCATTCAGAAGATGTCTTTTTCAGGGAAGGCCTTGCTTATATCAGCAAGATAATGCTAAACCACATACTGCACGTTTTGCAACAGCATGGCTCCGAAGTAAAAGAGTCCGGGTGCTAAACTGGCCTGCCTGCAGCCCAGACCTGTCACCCATTGACAAAATTTGGTGCATTATGAAACGAGAAATACAACAAAGGTGACCCCAAACTGTTGAGCAGCTGAAATCCTATATCAAGCACGAATGGGAAATCACTTTTCAAACTACAGCAATTGGTCTCCTCAGTTCCCAAATGCTTACAGAGTATTGTGTGAGGCTTGAGATACTGGGGTGGTTCAGTAAACAGTTATGGTGACTGCAATTCATTGAGGATGAATATTAAATGCATGTACAGACATGGCATAAATGTCACCCTGGAGACGTCCGGGTAAGACATCGATGCAGAGATGATCTCACAAAGGGACTGACGGGTTCATCCTAGCGCTGGAGTGCAAGGATTGAGATACTGGGGTGGAGAGTCCCCTTGGAGGGTGGTTAGAGAATTGTAACAATCTGTCTGTTTTATTCTATTGCATTTTTATATCTTTCTTTTCATTGTAAAGCACATTGAATTGCTTCTATGTATGAATTGTGCTATATGAATAAACTTGCTTGCTTGCTTGTTAAAAGTAGAGGTGATGCAATATAGTGGTAAACATGTCCCTTTTGAAACATGTTGCTGGCATCAAATTCAAAATGAGCATGTATTTTTCCAAAAACAATAACATTTCTCAGTTTCAGCATTTCATATGGTGTCTTTATACTAATTTCAATTGATTTGCACATCATTGCGTTCTGTTTTTACTTTGCATTTTTCACAGCGTCCCAACTTTTTGGGAAATGGGGTTATACTCTGAAATTAAAGCATAGAATAAACAATTAGAGAAAAAACTGAAATCATAGTATAGTCTTGTTTAACAAAATATAATCTACATTTTTGACTCACCAAAGTAGCTACCTTTTTCCGAACACACTTGTGGCATTCTTTCTACAATGGAAATCAAATATTTTTCAGAAAGTTCTGCCCAACACTGTTGCAGAAATTCATCCTAAACCAGCTCAATGGGATTTAAGTCTGGAGACTGTCCTGGCCATTCCATGATTTGAAGGCCACCATCTTGTTTTTTCATTCTAAGGCAGTTCTGACATACCCTGGAGGTATGTTTTGGTCATTATCTTGCTGTAGGTCAGAGGTGTCAAACTTGTTCTTCAGAGGGCCGAGTGACTGCAGGTTTTTGCTCTCACCTTGTGCTTGATTGGTTAATTAGGTCACTAATTAGATAAGATCTTCCTTCACCTGGTAATATTTGGTTTCATTTGGGTACCAATTGAAAGGAAAAACCAAAAACCAGCCTACCCTCGGCCCTCCGTGGAACCAGTTTGACACCTCTGCTGTAGATTGAACCCCTGACCAACTAGGCGTACACCAGAGGGCAGGGTTCAAAATGACCTAACATTCTGAAGACTATTTTGCTATCTTACATGCATTCCCCACTGGGCGCGTTGCATATGCAAGGAAAAAATAAATTTAAGCATCCATGTTATTCAACTGTTGTATCTACACAGCTCAAAGCCCTCAAATAGAACTTGGACGAAAGTTTAATTTTGGAAGTTGAGAAATACACAATTATACAGTTATGTCCGGAAATAATTGGACACTGACACAAGTTTTGTTATTTTGGCTGTTTACCAAAATATATTAAAGTTACAGTTAAATAATGCATATGTGTTTCAAGTGCAGTCTCTCAGCTTTAATCTGAGGGTATTCACATCAAATTGGAGGAAGGGTTTAGGAATTACAGCTTTTTAAAATGTAGCCGCCTCTTTCTCAAGGGGCCAAAAGCAATTGGACAATTGACTCAAAATTGTCTTGTCAAAGTATTAAAAATGAACATTTTATTTATGATTGTGTTAATTTGTTCAATTGCATTTGAGCCTGTGAAATAAGGGGATTGTGTATAAAAATGGTTGCAATTCCTTAAGTGTTTCATATGATATTTTTGTTCAACCCCTTGAATTAATGCTGAAAGTCTGCTCTTCAATTGCATCTTAGTTCATTTCAAATCCATTGGGGTGGTGTACAGAGCCAAAATTAAGAAAATTGTGTCAGTGTCCAAATATTTCCAGACCTAACTGTACAGTTGTGCTCAAAAGTTTGCAGACCCTTGGAGAATTGGTAATATATGTACTATTTGTAAAGAGTGAGCAGGCAAAACACGTCTTTTCTTATGGGATTCACATTCAACTGTAGGTCATAACAGAATGGTACAATCATAAAACAAAACATGGCAACAAAGAAAAAATGAACTGACCACTGTTCAAAAGTCCGCAGACCCTTAGTTCTTAATACTGTGTATTGCCCCCTTTAGCATCAATGACAGTGTGCAGTCTTTTGTCATAGTTGT
The DNA here is from genome assembly GCA_016801175.1 of Esox masquinongy. Classification (NCBI taxonomy): domain Eukaryota; kingdom Metazoa; phylum Chordata; class Actinopteri; order Esociformes; family Esocidae; genus Esox; species Esox masquinongy. The sequence continues at coordinate 12,896 of JACXGI010004451.1, read as the reverse complement.
CTGTGAGGCCCCTAATTCTTGCAGGTGGTATAGCTGCCCATTCGTCTTGGCAAAATGCCTCCAGGTCATGCAAAGTCTTTGGTCGTCTTGTATGAACCGCGCGTTTGAGATCTCCCCAGAGTGGCTCGATGATATTAAGGTAAGGAGACTGTGATGGCCACTCCAGAACCTTCACCTTCATCTGCTGTAACCACTAGGGTCAACTTGGCCTTGTGCTTAGGGTAATTGTTGTGCTGGAAAGTCCAAGAGTGTCCCATGCGCAGCTTTTGTGCAGAAGAATGCAAATTGTCTGCCAGTATTTTCTGATAACATGCTGCATTCATCTTGCCATCAATTTTCACAAGATTCCCCGTGCCTTTAGAGCTCACACACCACAAAACATCAGTGAGCCACCACCATGCTTCACAGTGGGGATGGTATTCTGTTCACGATAGGTCTTGTTGACCCCTCTCCAAACATAGCGCTTATGGTTGTGACCATAAAGCTCTATTTTGGTCTCGTCACTCCAAATTACAGTGTGCCAGAAGAAGTGAGGCATGTGAAGGTGTTGTCGGGCATATTGTAACCAGGCTTTTTTGTGGCATTGGCGCAGTAAAGGCTTCTTTCTGGCAACTCCACCATGCAGCTCATTTTTGTTCAAGTATCGTCGTATTGTGCTCCTTGAAACAACCACACCATCTTTTTCCAGAGCAGCCTGTATTTCTCCTGAGGTTTCCTGTGGGTTTTTCTTTGTATTCCGAACAATTCTTCTGGCAGTTTTGGCTGAAATCTTTCTTGGTCTACCTGACCTTGGCTTGGTATCAAGAGATCCCCGAACTTTCCACTTCTTTATCAAAGATTGTTTGATTGGCATTTGCAAGGCTTTTGATATCTTTTTATATCTTTTTCCATCTTTATAAAGTTCCATTGCCTTGTTACACAGGTCTTTTGACAGTTCTTTTCTGCTCCCCATGGCTCAGTATCTAGCCTGCTCAGTGCATCCACGTGAGAGCTAACAAACACATTGACTATTTATACACAGACACTAATTGCAATTTAAAAGGCCACAGTTGTGGGAAATTCAACTTTAATTGCCATTTTCACCTGTGTGTCACCTTATGTAAACTTTTCATCAGGGCCATTTGGGTGTTTTCTGTTATAATTATGGTTTAAAAAGGAGCCAAACAACTTGGTGATAATAAATGGCTTCATATGATCACTATCCTTAAATAAAATAGTTTTTTTTGCCTGATCAGTCATATTTTCAAAATCAATGCCAAAATTTCACAATTTCTGCCAGGGCATGCAAACCTATGAGCACAAATGTAAACGACCAAGCCTCAAAATACTACAAGGATATTGTAATGGATATTGCATGGATATTGTGCATTTCCGGTAGTGTGTGTACTTGTTCTAGGCAAAACTAGCTAGCTTTAGCTAACTATATGTGAAAGACGTTTCCTGTTAATTGGTTTCTGTATCAAATTACATTACAGTTTTTCATAAAAAAATGTTTTTTAGTTATTGGCAGAATGGTGAAATGCGAGTTGTAAAGTGGTGAATAATTCTATAGAAAACAATTGAATATATGGTAAAAGGTAAACATACTGTCACATTTTATTTAACAATCCTGCCCAAAAAATAAAGCGATCAGTTCAGAGTTTGTTTTGATATTTAAATTGACCGCATAAGTTGGGGATGGGGAAAAATTTATTGTTCGCGATGGCACGCTCGCATGTGTCCAGTGGGGAATGCATGTTGTATCTTTCCCGTTTTTAATGTTAAGAAATCATATGTTTGGAATTTGAACAATAACTTAAGATCTACTTGATATTCACTCCTGAAAATTATATCAAGCCCTACTGACGTGTTACATAATTTTTTTTTTTTTTTTAATGTTTGCAAGCAAGCGGCTGAAAACAAGTCAAATTGTATCTGTCCAGTATTCCTTTATCCTACAACATATGACAAAGGAAGTCCAGCCGTTAAATTTAATTTAATGTTAAGGCATGATACTGGGAGTAACCACTTTTTTCACCATAATGAAATCTAGGAAAATCCATGTTAGTTGGTTAGGCAAATGTTTTTTTTTTCCTTTGGCTCAGCTAGTTCTCAGAAAGAATAAGAAAAACATTAGTTATTTAAATTGTTTATTGATATTAGTATGAGCTAAAATTATAGTATGTACTTGGCCTGGCTGAGTTAAGATGGGTTTTACTTGGATTCACTGGGCTAAGCTGGGCTGAACTGGCCTTTTTGACTGTACTCAAAAAGATGCAAAATAATTTTTAAATAACTTATTAATTAATTGCTGTGTTAAAACATTATCATAGTGCTTGATAGTTTTTGTATGGGGGCACCCGAACCTTACCTTGCCTGGTTCACTAAACCAGTCTAATAGGATGCCATTTGGAAAGCAACGCAATTTGATCTGACTTAGTCAATCTGTGATATCTCAGGCCCACTTTCCCACCCTAACACATGCTCATACAAAACTTTGCAACCACCTGTCTCAAAGCGACAGACACAACAGCTGCTTTCCCCGAAAAGCAGCTTTGAGCCATACAGACCACTCTTTGTGTTTGAGCAGAACTGCTGACCACTCAATACACACACGTACTTGGACACGGACACAGACACCATCTTTTACACAACACAACGGACAGATGTCTTTATTATACACCCTAGATTGTAAGGTCATTTGACTTTGGATATACATCCCTGGCAAGCCTATGAAATTAGGAAACTGTAAACTAATCTGTGCTGTTGTAAGAGAAGATCCCCAATTTTAAGTTATTACAACAGCAGTATAGGACACATTTTCAAAAAATGCATTTTCAGTGTCCCAGATTTCATAACTTTTAGCAATGGCTCACGGAACTTGTTAGCACCCACAACTGTCCTACAGCTCTGGAAAAAATTAAGAGACCACTGCAAAATTATCAGTTTTATTATTTCATGAATCCATAACACAATATAAAACAAAGGACTTACAGAACAATCTTTCACATGTTAATTGTGTATTGATAGGCACGTCTATTACATGGATACAACCTTCTGGGAAAGTGATACCGTAGTGGTCATAAACATAATATGACATCCTTAGGCACAATTTGGATTTAGTAATGAATAAACTATCCAAGTACAGTAACAGAGCCATACTGTAGTACTTAAAAATACAGCTCTGGAAAAAATCCACTGCAAAATTATCATTTTCTCTGGTTTTACTATTCATAGGTATGTGTTTGAGTAAAATGAACAGTATTGTTTTATTCTATAAACTACTGACAACATTACTCCCAAATTCCAAATAAAAATATTGTCATTTAGAGTATTTATTTGCAGAAAATAACAACTGGTCAAAATAACCAAAAAAAGATGCATTGTTTTCAGACCTCAAATAAAGCAAAGAAAACAAATTCATATTCATTTTTCAACAACAAAATACTAATGTTTTAACTTAGGAAGAGTTCAGAAATCAATATTTGGTGGAATAACCCTGATTTTTAATCACAGCTTTCATGCGTCTTGGCATGCTCTCCACCAGTCTGTCACATTGCTGTTGGGTGACTTTATGCCACACCTGGCACAAAAATTCAAGTAGATCGGCTTTGTTTGATGGCTTGTGACCATCCATCTTACTCTTGATCAAATTCCAGAGGTTTTCAATGGGGTTCAGGTCTGGAGATTGGGCTGGCCATTACAGGGTCTTGATCTGGTGGTCCTCCATAGACACCTTGATTGACCTGGCTGTGTGGCATGGAGCATTGTCCTGCTGGAGAAACCAATTCTCAGAGTTGGGGAACATTGTCAGAGCAGAAGGAAGCATGTGTTCTTCCAGGATAACCTTGTACTTGGCAAAAGACAAATCTGCCCGATTCCAGCCTTGCTGAAGCACACCCTTTAAGAGTGTGCTACTAATCTCAGCTCGTTACCTGTATAAAAGGCACCTGGAAGCCAGAAATCTTTCTGATTGAGAGGGGATCAAATACTTATTTCACTCATTAAAATGCAAATCAATTTATAACATTTTTGACATGGGTTTTTCTGGATTTTTTTGTTGTTATTCTGTCTCTCACTGTTCAAATAAACCTACCATTAAAATTATAGACTGATCATTTCTTTGTCAGTGGGCAAGCGTACAAAATCAGCAGGGGATCAAATATTTTTTTCCCTCACTGTAAGTGTTTTGAGGAGTATTAAGACAGTTTCTCTATATCTGCACTCAGCAGGATTTTCAACAAGCATTTTGATTCTCCACCACCGGGTCATTTTGACCCTAACATTACGAATGTAGCTATTTTTGCCGGACCGTGTAAGCGGAGCCGGCCAAGAAGAGCGAATGTCTCTGAGTGAGTGAATGAGTGAGTGAGTGAGTGACTGACTGACTGACTGGACTCACAGGACTGACTGAGTGACTGACTGTACCTTGTTAAATAGTGTAGTGGTTAGAGAAGCAGACCTGTAAACTATAGGTCCCAAGTTCGTATCTCCTCGCAGGCGAAGCGAAGTATGCATTATGATTTCTTCTGTACAGACGAAAACTTTGCTGGCTAAAACCTTCAGTATCTACATTATAGTAAGCCTGAAATAAAACAGTTTACAGTTATATTGTGACTGTTTCTGGTGGATTTTCGAAGTACGCATCCATGCATGCGTTTTGGGTCAGGATAGACAAACAAATTAGCTGGCTACAACATACATTAGTTATGTTATAGTAAGCCTTAATTTAAACTGTATACAGTTATATTGCGACTGTTTTTGACATGGAAAAGTTCATCGTCAGTCTCGCTAGCAATTGCTCAATTCTTATGATTATTCCTAGGAAGTTAGTAGATACTAGTAAGCCTATTACTGGCTAATAAGCTGTTAAAACGGCCAGTGGCAAAAGCAGTGGAGGTAAACTTAATAAGAAACATTAGTCAGTGTAACACAATCCTCAATTGAGTCTAGCAACTGCTGAAACATGTAATGCCGTGGCGTAGTGGTTAGACAGTCATCCGTTAAGGAGGAACCCTATTAAAATTGTTAGTATTATTATTATTAGGTTATTATACTAACAATTATCCTATTGTAATTGTTAGTATTATTATGATTAGGGGTTCTCCAAAGGAGGGACCCTATTGTTATTGTTAATATTATTATTATTATTATCACGCATTCTCCAAAGGAGAAACCCTATTGTTATTGTTAGTATTATTATTATTATTGGCACCAAAAATGCTTAATAACTCAAAAAGTCCATGGTAAAACATGCTATAAACTTGCGTACTGTTAAATTAGTCCACGTGTAACAACCATACAGACCCCTGCCCCGATTCCTCCACCAGGGGTGCTATAGTACACGATTCAATTTGCTAATTTCAAAATGATGCCACTTCCACCATGTTTGTCCCACAGTGATGATTTTTTTTGTACCAGCCTCATTTCTCGTGGTGAACAAAAAAGCCTCAAGAACCCATAAAGTCCGCCATGATGGAATTTTCTGTACAATGAAAATTTGTCCAAAACTACAAAAATCTTCTTCTCATCAACCGTAAATCCAATTGACGTGTCCTTTGGCATACAGGTGTCTTATACATACCTCCCTTAAATGTTTTCAGGAATAAGAGATAACTTGCAAAATGGTGGACAAAATGGCTGCCTACTGTACAATATATGTATGCACAATGTGCATGTGTGGAATTCTTTATTGGAACAATAACCTACAGTGAGGGAAAAAAGTATTTGATCCCCTGCTGATTTTGTACATTTGCCCACTGACAAAGAAATGATCAGTCTATAATTTTAATGGTAGGTTTATTTGAACAGTGAGAGAATAACAACAAAAAAATCCAGAAAAATGCATGTCAAAAATGTTATAAATTGATTTGCATTTTAATGAGTGAAATAAGTATTCGACCCCCCTGCAAAACATGACTTAGTACTTGATGACAAAACCCTTATTGGCAATCACAGAGGTCAGACGTTTCTTGTAGTTGGCCACCAGGTTTGCACACATCTCAGGAGGGATTTTGTCCCACTCCTCTTTGCAGATCTTCTCCAAGTCATTAAGGTTTCGAGGCTGACGTTTGGCAACTCGAACCTTCAGCTCCCTCCACAGATTTTCTATGGGATTAAGGTCTGGAGACTGGCTAGGCCACT
>JACXGI010004450.1:37848-54036 GCA_016801175.1 Esox masquinongy | reverse complement strand
AATGTCCCCCAACATCCTGTGACTCCCTGCTGTGTAATGTCCCCCAACATCCTGTGGCTCCTTGCTCTTCAACGTCCCCAACACAGATTAACTGACTCAGTCAGAGCACACATCCCCCACATCCTAAATTTTCCCTGCCCCTACTGGAAACACGCACACACATTTACATTGTTTTCACGTCCACACATACACATTCACATTACTACATGTTGTAGAGGATAGAATTTATGAAAGAATTAGTGGACATGTGGTACTTTAATTATCTTCACCATGACCTGTGTATTAATTACATCATGAACACCAATAAGCCTCTGGGAGAGTTAATTTCTGTTTATTGATTAGAAGACTGCTAAAATACTATCCAAAATCCAGTGTAATAAATGGACTGTGTCAGACTAGGTCGAAATCGCCGTAGACTGTAAAATTTGAGTTCCCTAATGCCAGAAAAGGGAGAAGACCTTGGGGCCAGCAGTCCCTATTCCTGGATGTGAAAAAGCCCATAAGACGTTGGGCACCGTGGTAGACGACTCCAAGGTAAAGTGGGTAAAGTTTTTTTTATGGTCATTCTATTTGGTGCCGAACACAGACACATGCAGTAGCCCAATCAGGAGATCTGTAAACTCTGACCTAGAAAGGTAAATTTAGGTACAAGTTTAAATCGCTTTGCTGGGGGGAGACCAATGTTACCCCCTTCTGACGCTGCACTGGCGTTGGCAGCTTGACCCCGCATTCCATGAGCGAGAGAACTGCATCCAAAACAACTGCTCTGGACAACTCTATTGGCAAGTTTTGTTGTCTTTTGAAAGAGGGTGAGGTATCATTGAGTCTGTTGTCATGACTGGAACAGAGTTGCTATACGTCCCCTCTCGTTTCAGATGCACAGGCGTGGCTCCAGACTGTAGCACCTACTCATCTCAGGCTAGAGCGATCTTGTGTGTCTTATGCTCAAACATAGCTGTTGTTCTAGGTATCAATTCACTTATATTTTATGTTGACATTTCGGAGGCAATGTTTTTTTCCTACTTCTCTTCAATGAATCCCCCTCACTGTATTTGAGAACAGATTCGAGTGTTCCTCATACATGGATTGCACAGCCTATTCCAGTCAATTGTTGTGCTGGGAGTTAAGTGTGATCAACAGATCATTAAAACACAATGTCAAAAGTAAATAGTTCACTTTGTGTAAATATTGTGGTATTGTCTAGCGTATGAAAAGTCAAACGTAGTGGCCTTTGTTTAGGGAGAGCCACAGCCGTCATCCTTAACTCCCATCTTAATAGACTGAATAGCTGAAACTAAGCTACTACAGCGCATTTGATATATTTCCAGGTAAGCATTGGGTGCCCTTTTTTTTACCCCTTACTTATTTTCCTCCTCTCTGTTCAACAGAGAAGGGAGAACTCTTCCTACATATAAAGTCAGTGACCTCTGACCTCCAAGTGAGTTTCCTCTCCAGGCTCAGGTTCCCCAAAGAAGTATGGAAATGTAGGACTATAATTGGCAAGAACACCCATCTTCTCGTCCCCTTTGGCCTGCTTGGTCCTCTCTCTAATCAGGGTCATTTTAATTAGGTGCTCTGTCAGCCACACACACCCCTTCATGAGGAGAGACACTGAGACACCAGAGAGCGAAGCAGGGCTGTTCTGAAGGCGTCCCACAGCCAGCTCTAAGGCTGACACCGACTCCGTAACACCACCGCACCGCCACATACTTCAGGGAAAACCCTTTGAATTTTGAGGGTCCAGCTCTCCTTTTATAATTTATTTAGACCCGATTTAAAAAGCCTTTTTTGCCAAACTAACACGCAGCAGTGTTGGGACAGAAAGACGTGGTGCCAACCTGTAGACCAACTTCTGATCGACCACATGAAAGAGGAGGGTGGAGGGGCAGTAAGGAGTGGAGGAGGGTAGAGGTGGAACTTTTTGACAACGCTCTGGGAAGAAACAGCTTGAGATCTGGTCTGATTGTAACACAGCGAGAGGAGCACCGTGGAATGGGGTTGAAAATACCCAACGAGATTTGATAGTCTTTCCACAATCCATCTGGTCCTAGAAGGAATTCGCTGGCATGGCGCCCAGCTGGGGAGTGATAATGATCGCTAATGCGTTGTCCGGTTATCTGCCATAACTGCTGGCAAGCAGAGCACCAGACTGGCACAGACTAGAATTGGAGCTTTTAGAAAAGACTGGAATAGAACCCTGGAGTTCTGCCAGGTTGAATATGGAAGTTCCAACCTTCAGAAAGTACTGGAAAAGAACCCTGGATCTCTGTCAGATGGTATATGGCACATCCAACCTTCAGAAAACAATGGAAAAAACCCTAGGTCTCTGCCAGGCAGAATTATGGAACAACCATTCTTCAGAAAACACCAAAGCAGACCTCTGGATTTCTGCCAGGCAGAATATGGAACACCCAAACGGCAGAAAACACTGGAACAGAACCCTGGATCTCTGTCAGATAGTATATGGAACATCCAACCTTCAGAAAACACTGGAATAAACCCTGGATCTCTCTCAGGCAGACTATGGAACACCCATCATTGGGATTATGACGGTATTACACTTCTGAATAAAGCAAACAGAAAGTAACATTCTATACTGAGCTTTAGATTCAAATATGAAATTTCAAGGATAAGAGAGGCTGTGCATGATATTCCACTGAAAATTGCCTGGAGATATGATGAACAATTTAGGATGTGTGAGCCATAACACTGCTGAAGCTGCCAGTACAGATGAGTCTAAACAACCACAGAGAGGTTGCATTGCTGGAATCGTCAATGTGCGAAAATGTAATTCCTGCCACAGTGCTTAGAACTAGAGAGGTGAACAGCCAATCCATTCCACCACTGTGGAAAAGGAGATAGACTATTTGGATGAGCGAGTATAAAGCATGTGCCATCTGGTGTAAAAATAATGTTCACAGCAACACGGAATTCCGAGTGACACAGTCAGAAAGAGAGGAAGAGAAGAGACAGAGACTAGCCCAAAGGGATAGATAGACTTTGACAGTTGTCTTTTATGTGTTTCCAAAATGAAGAATTAAAGGGGAAAATGCAGTGAGCTGTGATTTGAAAGACGGAAAGTCTGTGGGTTTATGAGTGTGTGTATGCACAAATGGACATACACGCACACTCACAACTTTACATATACACACCAACCGGCACACACAGAGTGACAGTCTCTGACAGTGGTAGTGAAGGCAGTGAAAGGTGTAATCACCTCCTTCCTCTATACCTCTCAGTCAGTCATTATACGGTGCCTAGTGTTGCTGCGACACCCAGACAGAGGCCTGCTGTGCCCCAGGCCACTGTTACCATGACGCAAAGCCATGGTGACAGGCCTTGCTGGCCGCCGGCGGTGATGTCACAACACAGCATTACAGATTCCCACTGTTGGAAACGTCACATTGCTGTTCGCTCTACAAGGGGGATACCCTTCTCTCTGCCCCTCCCTTTCTGTCCCTCTCTCTGTCCCTCTCTCTCTTCCTCTCTCTGCCCCTCCCTTTCCGTCCCTCTCTCTCTTCCTCTCTCTCTTCCTCTCTCTGCCCCTCCCTCTCTTCCTCTCTCTGCCCCTCCCTTTCTGTCCCTCTCTCTCTCTTCCTCTCTCTGTCCCTCTCTCTCTTCCTCTCTCTGCCCCTCCCTTTCTGTCCCTCTCTCTCTCTTCCTCTCTCTGCCCCGCTCTTTCTGTCCCTCTCTCTTTTCATCTCTCTGCCCCTCCCTTTTTGTCCCTCTTCCTCTCTCTGCCCCTCCCTTTTTGTCCCTCTTCCTCTCTCTGCCCCTCCCTTTCTGTCCCTCTCTCTCTTCCTCTCTTTCTCTCACTTTCTCTGTCTCTATCCCTCTTTCTCATTTCCTCTGTCTCTTTCTCCCTCTCTCAACACTGAAGGTGTTCTTTAGAGGTGTGGCTTCATAATCCATACGTATTGTTGTGTGTTAATGGACATTCCAGCAGTGGGGATTCCTCATGCTAAACTGCTACTAGAGAGCCACTATGTGTACAGGGCTAATCAATGACATACTGAGCCAGGGCACAAATTGACATACTAGGGTCTCTAGTCCAGCCACAGATCCTCACCGACCAATCAAGTCCCACCCAACGGACTGGTTGTCTCAGTGTTGGCCGCCTGCAATAACTGTAAACATATGGCATGATGATTAGCAGAGGCTTAACATACATTAATGCATTAGCATGTTTACACAACTAAATCAACATATTAGCACTTGGAAGGGCTTCCATCACAGAGTTGATGATATATAGTTAATAAAATCTAGTCAGCTCCTCTCCTCCTGATGACATCCTCTGCATTCCTGCCTATATGCCTTCCCTCCATTTCTTTATTCTTCCTCTGGCTCTCTCTTTTAATGTCCTTGCTCTTCATGCTCGCCTCTCCTCTGCTTCCCTCCATCCCACTTTTCATTGCGTTGCTTCGTCTCTTCTTTCTATGTGATGAAGGTTAACTAACCAGGACCAGGAGGTTGAAAGCACACAAAGGCTACACGCTGAAGAATAACGACGTACTCTATTGTCGCGTGGTCGGGCGTCACGACTAGGACAAATTAAATTTAGCCAGGGGATTTAGTCTATTCAGACTGGATGATTCAGCTGCTTTGTGAGCCTATCTACAGCGTTAGCAGGCAGCTAATGAGGTAGCGAGGCCTAAAGGAGCCCATTCACCTCAGCTCACACCCAGGGGCTTAGCTTAGCCTGTCCTACTGGAAATTAAATGCCGAGAACGTCCTTTCCCAAAGACTAGTCCCGTTCACAATGATTTCCTATTGGAGCAGGAACAAGAAGTTTGAAAAGGATTAACCTAAAAGCTGAGAGGTTCACCATAACTAAAAAAACCTACTAAATAAACAACTGATACAGTGTGAGCGGTCAAGTATCAGAGAAACAGAGTGAATACACTGGATTATTTATTCTCAAACAAATGTCAGTTCAGAACCTCTAAAACTCCCAGGGTATTTCACCATGGGTCTGGGTCAAGTGCAGTCTCAACAACATCCGAAGGGATCCCAAAGATACCAGACCAGTTGCTGTACAGCTTAGAGCACAGGGCAAAGCAGGGGAGCAGTGTGCCCCTATTGTTTGACCCTTGTCACAGAGTAGAGGCATCAGGGAAGATGTGTAATTGTATAAAACACCGTCTTCAAGGTATCCTCCCAGTCTGCTATGGAAATGCCTAGTAGTTCCTTCCATATTGCCTTGATGTCATTTGCTAAAAGTGCACTGATGGAGTGAAAGGTGACATAGACAACATACCGTGTACATAAGTTGACTTGATGTGGGGCACATTTTTACGCACCCCACAAACAAAGAAGGTTTAGCATTGTCAAATGCAGGAAAATGTTTTCTAACATTGTCCTAAATCTGTAGATATCTGAAATGACATTAGTGGCAGAAGGTCTGGAAGCAAGCTACCAAGTTACTGAATAATTTCAGGACAGTTGCTCACACACCTGATTATTGAGACATTCCAGAAGCTAATGAAGCTGGAGGTTCTGTAGCAGGCGGGGAGCTCCCTGGTCCCTTGCAGATTTCTTGGGGGACGCCACTCTAATTATACCCACACTCTTCTACAAACTCCTGGAGTACCCTCAAACGAATGCAAGGCTTTTATTCGTTGACGTCAAACTTTAACACTATCCAGCCTCGCATGCTAGCAGAGAAGGTCTGCTCCCACTTCCAGCATTGTGGGCTGGACAGTGGACACACAGCCAAGTCCCAAAAAGAGTGACAGTATCTCTTCAAGGTTCCACTGAATCCCCTCAAGGTCTCTGTCTCTTCTCCTGTAAAAACCCTTACACTAAAGACTGTCAAGGCCAATCTGAGACACAGTCGCCAATAACTCCATCATAGTCAGTCAAATGCAGAATGAAGAATCTGAGTCAGACTTCAGTGAGACCACCGCTTCCTTCAAATGAACATCTCCACAAAGAGACATGACCGCTGACAAGAAGGCACCTGGGATACATCACACCTAGTGTTGTCCTGGTGGAGCTGGTCCGTACCTACAAGCAACCGGGAAAAATGCCGGTCAAAAAACAGACGTTTGAGGAAAACACAAACGCCACATGTAAAAAGGGATTGCAGTGAGTTTTCAGTCTTAGAAAAATGACACGTCAATACGAAAGCAAAGACACTGTTAAAATCAGAGTTTAATTGAATGGATGTTGCGGTCACAAAACCAACAGGCTGGACAGTGATGGTGATGGGGACCAAGGAGGTCATCAGGGTCAACAGACACAGCTAACAGAGACATTCACAGGGGGGCAGTAGTGAGGAGAACCTGCAGTATCCCAGCCTGTCTTGATATCACACTCTCACCATTTTGAACCATCCTTCTCTGAACTCTTACTCCAATAAACTATACATCTGAAGTATAATCTGATTATTGCTGCCTTTCTGGAACTGATGTCATTATTCGCTTATTGAATGTGCACGGTTGTCTCAGGTTTAATGTGTGTTCCTATTGTTGATTGCAGGAGAAAGAAAATCCCAGTTGGGAAAATAATGACTATGTATGCATGTGCTGTATATCAGTAGCTTCTGAGCAGGTGTGGTGCACAGGTTTGCCAGACAAAAGCAACTGACCTCCAGTGCAGAGGTCACCAGGGGGTTAAAATCCCAGCGTGCAGTTTTCTCACCATATGGCACAATCTGAGTACCACTGAATTTCTTTCCTGCCAAAGGGAGAGAGACTACCTAAAAGGTGTATGTCATCAAGGACATACAGGCTGCCTCCACTTTGCACTGTCAGTTTAAGAGAGAAACCCTGAATCAATTTCCAACAGCATTCCATTCTATTAACCTATAGCCATCACTTACATTACAGGGGAGAGAAGGAGAGAGAAAGAAAAGAGGGGAGGGGAAGGAAGAAGACAGTGGAGTCGGAGATCAAACCTGAGCACCCACTCAAGAGATAGTGAGCAGAGAGACATGGAGAGAGAGAGAAAGACAAAGACAGACAGAGAGCACAGACAAATAATAGACTGATACATGCTGGATACTGAGGAGAGTTTCACTTCCTTACCTCATAATACTTCTCTCCTCAACTGAACTCATGACACAATACCTTTGATAACCTTGCGTTAGCTTTAATACTCTCAAGCGCACACACACGCACAGACACACACGCGCGCACAAAAGAGAGCCCTTATTTACACAGCCCCGTCTAAGTTTACTTTCTGCCCTCTGGAGACACTCATATTCACAACAAGTCACTCTTGAAGGCCTGTTTTAATGGGGTGGGGTGGGGGGTGGGGGGGGGTATAATGTCTGGATTTTCCAAATGTGTTGGGTCATCGGGCGTGTAAAGGAAGACCCGGGGGGGGATAAGAACAAGAAAATACTTCAAAGTGACTTAAGTATGCCTCAACACACACCAATCTTTGAGTTATCGCCCTCTCTCACACACACACACACAAGCACACACAGCAAAGCTCTCAGCACACACTATTAGGGGGCTTCCATGGAACTGAGGAGATTAATTAGTTAGCCAGCAGTCAGTCCTCCTGGTTTTCTACTGTAGCAGCACTCCACACTACGCTCCTTCCATCAGTCAGCCCAACTGTATGAAAGGGAGAAGAATTAGATAATGACACAGTGTTAATTAATTAGCATACATTTTCTCTTTGTCTCCTGTTAGTCTTCATTGTGCCGGGTGAGTTCTAGGTTCTGTGTGCGCAGATAGCCCCCCCCCCCAATCGTGGACCCCAGGAACAATCGCTGCTGCTTTCGCGAACGCTAATGGGGATCAGAATTAACTAAACTAATCAAAGAATGATGAGCACCGACCAGCAGGGGATAGCAAGGGGATTCACTGATTGTAGAGGGTGTGCGTTTATGCGTGCGTGCGTGTGTGACATCTGTGCTTTGCGTGTGTGACATCTGAGTGTGTGTGTGTGTGTGTGCGTGTGAGAGAGACATTTCTGTGTCCGTGTGACATCTGTGTGTGTGTTTGACATTTGCGTGTGTGTGTGCATGCTTGGGCTTCACTATATAAATGGGGAACAAAATGTGTTCAAGCTATGGTTAAACCAGGAAAATGCAAAAAATGTGGAAATTTTCCTGTCCCTATTGTATGTAAATGCAAAGAGATGCCCGCATTTGTATTGCTTAGGTTTAATTGTGAGTGTGTGTGTGTGTGTGTGTGTGTGTGTGTGTGTGCGCGTGCGCGTGTGTGTGTAGGGAAACAAAATGTATTACTTCCTTCTGGACTGGGTATTTAATTGAGTGGTGTGTGTGTGTGTGTACTGTTGTTTATTTGAGTGATCCCTTAACATTGTCATGTTTTTAAACACTATGTTGTCATAGCAGCTCCAGATGATAGCAAGAAGATTGCACTCACAATAATTTTTATTAATGCTCTACCATTTGAACATTAACATATGAAAGAGAGAGAGAGAGACAGGGGAAGGGAGAGAGAAAGAATTACAGTGAGATTATTAGAGAGAGAAATAAAGTGAGAGAAGAGGTGAGAGTAAGTAATGAGAGGGCTAGTTAAATGGGGCAATCGACTCAAAACAGAATCTACTATCAAATATATTGTTAAATACTTCAAATGTATTCTTCTGCATTTTGTAGTTATAATGAGTTACCGTGAAATTTGCTAAAGCAATGCTCTCTTTTGACGGGCTGGCTGGGTTCATTTAAACCTCAGCGGCTAGGTAGCTGGAAAATGTTCCCACACAATAATATCAAAGTCAATAACAGTATGGGAAGTAGTTATAGCATTTTGTTGTAAAATGGTTTAATCACATTGCATTACCTATTAAGGATTAAAAAAACAACATGTTCAACTTGGTTAAGATTGCATTTCTAGCTTCAAATCAGCATGTGGATCAAGCAAGGGCAAGCAGAGGAACGTGGGAAGAGAGACAACCATTTTGGTAGGAGAAAGGATGAGCTGATGCCGCACTGTGTACTTTGAAGAAATTTAAACAAAGTAGATACTTTGCCATGACAATGTAGACGAATGGGTGCATTCTAGACAATTATGCCCACACCATCTACTGGTTGATTTGGCCATCTGGCGTGCCGGCAGTCATATTAAAATGTGACCTAGTGTTAGTCCCCATGTCCTATTCCAGGATATATAGATGTGAAGCTTTACTGAAAGGCTTCCATGATTTGTCTTTAACCAAACTGATAGGAGTTCAATGATTTGTGTTCCTGGGGGTGGATTACCACTTTAAGATGGAAAACGAGAGAGGGAGAGGGAGAGAATGAAAAATAGACAACATCCTGTCAAAAGGCATTCATATTCATGACCGCATCATTGCTGAAACAGGGAGAAAGGCTGGCATATTAAAACTCTCACACACACGCACGCACACACAAACACACACACACACACACACACACACACACACACACACACTTTATGTTTACCATCTTTCTGGGGACCCCCACAAAAACATTTTGATTCAAAAATGTATTTTCCTTAAAGCTTAAAACTAACACTTAACCTAATCCTAACCTCAAACCCAAACACCTAACCTTTACTCGAAATCTAACCCCAAGGCAAAAATACCAGTTTTAGGTTGGTTATGAGCAAGTTTAGTTCAGACAGACATGATCGTTTTCTTGCTCACTACTATCTATCCTTCAACACAGTCCATTTCTCCCTCAACACACTAACCTCCCTTCCTTTGTCAGCACACTAACACACTATCCATTCCTCCCTTCCTTTGTCAGCACACTAACACACTCCATCCATGCCTCGACACACTAAGACATCACTCAATTCCTTTGGATTCCATCTCTTCCTGAATCTGTGCATCCACTTCCTGAAATCCCATTTCCATGACAAACAATATACTATGTGAGAGGGAGAGAAAGATGAAAGATGTATATTTTAGATTTTAAATTTGTGTGTGTGTGTGTGTGTGTCTGGGTGTGTGTGTGTACGGACGCATTTGCAAAATAAGTGACTGCATTAGTGTGATAGTCACTATTACTCTAATATATTCAGATTAACCCTGCGCACGCACAAACAATCACTTTCCAATTAAAAGATCTTGTCAGAGCTGTATTTGATGAGTGAAACTCAGTGACAGCTTATGAATCAATTTATAATGAACACAACAGTGTCTCTTTTTGCTGATGACAGGCCGAATTTCACCTAATAGCTCCAGCCGCATTCATTTATTTATTTCAACTCTTCATTATTTAATATCAAAGAGGCCAGAAAGTCAATGCCAGTTTAAAATCCACCAGCACTGATGCAAAATACACAAAATCTGGCACACAATTCAACCATTTGTAACCTTAACCTGTATTAAAATGTAATGAGCTCTTTATTTCTTTGCACCAAACTATACATGACCATACCATATCAGACCTTTCTATACCAGATCATTCCATATCATTCTATACCAGATCCTACCAGACCATACTAGACCATTCTATATGAGACCATGCTAGACAATTCTATACCAGCCAATACAAGATAATTCGATACCAGACCATACTAGATCATTTTATACCAGACCGTACTACACAATAATAGACCATACTATAACAGACAATTATAGACCATTCTATACCAAAACTTACTAGACTATAATAGACCATTCTATACCAGACCACAGTAGACCATTCTATACCAGAACACAATAGACCATTCTATACCAGACCTTACTAGATCATAATAGACCATTCTATACCAGACCTTACTAGACCATAATAGACCATTCTATGCCAGACAATTCCATACGATGCATAATGACAGCAGTAAAGTCTTAATTGTGATTGCTCCCTGTATCAAAGTAAATGATAGATGTGAATTAAACACACACAATATTCTTTATTGTGTCTGACAGGCAGACAGACAGGGTAATGTTTTGGATACTCACCAGTCTTCTCTGTCTCATGGACGTGTGTGCTGACCAGCTCTTGACCAGGCAGACAGGGACACGGCCCCTCACACTTTAGAGCAATGCTCTTCCCTGCCGTACATGCCTGGAACTCCAGCTTACACTACAAAACACAAAGAGAATCATGGGTTGTGTAGTCTTTATTCAGGGAGAGGCAGATGAGGCAGGCAAAGCTCCCTTGAGGTACAGTTAGACATTCAGCTCTGAGGAACAGATGTGGCAATTAAGAAGCCATGTAAACACACTTGTACACACGTACATACACACACACACACGCATGCACACACACACACACGCGCACACACACACACACACACACACACTGCGGGCTCTTTTTGCCTGGCTTGTGTGTTAAAGCCAGATGAATTCATGGATTGCCCCGAATAGCACTACAGACTACAGTAATCAGGTAATGAAGAAATTAAAATTGCATTTAAATGCACTATAATAATATCACTGAAATAACAAAAAATGGAATGGAAAGATTGTTTTCTTATAATTTGTTTAAAAAAAATCACATTTCTAGTTCAGAGAACTAATGAGTAAAATGTGCCTTTTAGGGCCTGGGGATGTGTCATACACAGACACACACGTACAGTGTCATAAACAGACACACACATACACAAACACACAGACACATTCACATGTGCACACACACACACACACAGACACAAACACAACAAACACATAGAAATGGCATATACCCACAACCGCACATACACATACATAAATGCAGTGTACACACACACACGCACGCACACAGACACACATGCGCGAGCATGCACACATACACACACACTCTGCTCTGCTCTCCTGCTGACACTTTCAATTCCACACATTCCAATTTAAATCCATCACTTCCTCCCTGACAGCTCTTAGATAGCAGCACTAATGTTGCCTAATGCAATTTGTTGACAAAGGTAGGCTAGTGTCCTGTTCTACACACTGAATTACCTGTCCAGAGAGAGAGAAAGCCTGTGAAATATTCTGCTTATTGCTATTTCTAGGCCAGTGAAACACTTTTAGTGGCAGTACTAGGACTGAATATCTATCTCTGATGTTATCGTTGATATGGTTTTAATAATGTACACATAGCATAAATGAGAGAGACAATGAGGAAGGAAAAAGCAGAGAGGGCCAAGTAGACCTACAGAGAACAGAAGAGACAGAGAGGGAAAGAGATGGAGAGAGACAGAGGGAGAGAGAGAGAGAGTGAGGTAGACAGGGAGAAAGAGAGAGTGGGAGAAATGGAGATAAACATTCATGGAAGGAGAGAAAAGAGAGAAAGAGAAAAAGGGAAAAATAGAGAAAGAGGGAGAGTGAGAATGAGAGCGGGAGTCAATGACTGCTCCTCAGTTTGTGGAGCTGGCTGAGAGATTCAGACTGAACAACGACTCATCCAGACGGTTTAGCGAGAGGGAGTGTTAGCAGAAAGAAGAGAGAGATAGAGAGTTTGGAGAGATAGTTTGGAGGAGATGAAAAGATGAGAGGTCGGATGAACGATGTAAGGTAATGGGCTTTACGCTGCAGGCCTGCTGTTACAGTCTATCTGTAGAGATCAAAGCTGGAGTCTGATAATAGGATCTGGAGTCTCTGTGTGTGTGTGTGTGTGTGCATGGTATGTGTATGTATAAGGGTATAGATATGAGCAGGGTTGGGGTGTAACGGATTACCTGCCAACATATAGTAATCAGATAACAGACACAGGCCTACGGTATTAAAATAAATGATTGCCTCTAAAAAACACTCAATTTCACACTCTGAATTTCATAGCTAACTGAGTTATGACAATGTTTCTACATCTTGATTGTGCACATATAAACAATATATTACACACCCAGACCAAAAAAAGGATGTTAAAAAATGGTGATAGGCTGAATGGTGGTTATTTTGCCACCAATCCTTGTGAATATATGATATTAAAATGTACACTAAATCTAAAATGTATAGCTGCTGAAAGATGTACATAGTACAAAATAAAATAAACTGTAAGTTACTTCTGTCTTTCAAAGATATTGAATGGGCCAAATATTAATGCATCATAGTTCTTCATTTGTATGATATCACTCCACCTTTTCATTCATTTGCTGGATAACAAGAAACAAGATGATCACACACAATGTCAAGGATTTAATCATTTGCAATTTTGAGATAAAAAAGGTTTGAAGAAAACATTAAATGCAACCACATCAACCACCAAGTGACTTGATTAGTTGTTTAGCTGACTTGTAGCTACCTCAGTTAGGAATCTAGCTGGCTCTATGTTACTGAACAGCTTGCTTGTCTTCCCTTTAAGTGATGGCCCCAAAGCCGTAGTTTGGAGAATTTATTGACACAGCTGTAGTTAGTCTAGGGCCGGAAAACCAAGTGAATTATCCTGCTTCAACAGCCACTGCTTCAACAGCATTATCACTTTTACAACACATTATCGGTTTAGTGAAATAATGCCTTACACATTATCAATGGAAACGTTATTTTCATTAATTTACTCGTATTATTTCATATTTCTACCGGTTAGTGCCGACACAAACGCAGGGTTGCTAATCAAGTCAGGCGGTTGTTCATTCGATTTGCATTATGATTCTTCTAACCAACTGATTGATCATTCAATTTGCATCATTTGTTTGTGCGGATTTCTACGGGCAGACGGCCAGCAGACACTGCTGTTTGCACTGATCAGTTCCCATGAAGCAGAAATGGTTTTGAGACTACACTGTAGCACACCTACCTGACCACTGCCAACGTATCATTTATATCACCATAAGCACTTTCCCTGTTCATTTTATGCCTTCAAAGCAAAACGTCTGTAGTCTTAGTCGTAGAAATAAGAAACGCGAAACATGCTCGTTAATATCCACTGCTGCAGACATGCTAACTAGGCTACTTATTGTACAGTATGTCACATTAATCTGTACATGCCCCTGAATATTGCATTGGTTAAGATGTCGGTAAGGTCTCTGCGCTGCTAGTGGGTCTAATGCTGCCTTGCTACAGCATTTTGGGGTGGTGATGGTCCTGCCGTGTTTTACTTGTTTTCGGCGAGGCTGTTCCTCCGGCATTTTTTGTCCGTAGTGTACACACGTAGCTCGGAAGCGAACATTTTCATCGATACATACTGACATAATCCCCCATGCTTTTAAAGCAGCATTAGCTAGTGTCTGGACTGTAGGGGTGTCGGCTGTATGAGCGTTGTTTCCCCTGGCCTGCGGGTCCTGGTAGTGCCGCTGACAGATAATGTTCCCCATCGGCTCTGATATGCACCAGATTGAGTCTCTCATACACTCTCCTCACTATGGTTAGAGATGAAATGTAAGAGCGTTCTCTGGACATTTCAATAAATATTTCTCCAGTGATGCCACTGGGTATAGAAGGTTTCCTGGCTGCTCCAACCTGCTCCTCTCTCTCGGATCCAGATGATTTTTCATGGACTTGTTAAATGCTAGAGTGGCGTATCTGAGAGAGAGACATAATGCTGTTATACTATTGTGTTCCAGCAATTTCGAGTGCAACTTAAAGATAATAGGTTACAAACAGACTATGATGAACAACAATACCTGAGGGTTTTCTTGTGTGTTGTCATGAGGAATGAGTTGAGCTTTCCTCCCTTTTCCGACCCAAATGTAACTGGAGGTCCAACGAACTTTCTGGACCAGTCCGTACAGTAGGTGTACCAGGATTCAGACTCTGAGGACCATAGCTGGGCCATGTTATTTTTGACAATGGGAGGATAGCTGTTTGTGATGTTTATTCCTATCAGTCTTAGTTATTTGTTTTTGTCCAGAAATGAGTAGAAATACATGAGTAGAAAATACATCAGTGTTGTTCATAAGGCGCCAGCCGCAACTGATGGGTGTGTCATTTAGAAACTTTTTGAGCCCAGTATGGAGAGGGAGGTAGCTACTAATGCTGAAGGCGCAGTTTTTCTCAAACCCAGGTCGGCAGCCCGCCATAAAGTCCATAAAGGAATACCTGCCTTATGTAAGTGTGTTTATTAACATCATGGGAGTACCTTAAAGGTCAATTACGTTTTTTTTTAATCACATATTTGTTTCCAATAGCTACAGTGTGTCCTAAAAGGGAGAATGAAATTGTTTGATAGACAATGTTTTGACTATGTTTAAACAATGCATTGTGTTGTTAGGGTAGTAGAAAATATAATAAAAAATGTTTTTAATAAAAAAGCTATGGTCAAAAACTAATTTTGACGTCCCTGGGTAGTGCTAGGTCACTGGCTTTCTCCCTTCCATATTCACCCAGCCCAAAAGATAACGTCAAGTTTTCCACTCATCCATTTAGCTAGCAGGTAAAGCGAATATGTTTTATGCTAGGTCAATCGACTCTACATATATACATACATACATATATAGCTCCGGAAAAAATTAAGAGACCATTGCACCTTTTTCTTTCCTTTCCAAAAAAGTTGAAAAGGAAAGTTTTGAGTGAGGAACAGAAGTGTTCAATTTGCAGTGGTCTAATTTTAACCCTTCTGTTCCTCACTCAAAAACTTCCTTTTTGACTTTTTTGGAAAGGAAAGAAAAAGGTGCAGTGGACTCTTAATTTTTTCCGGAGCTGTATATATATATTTACAGTGGGGCAAAAAAGTATTTAGTCAGCCACCAATTGTGCAAGTTCTCCCACTTAAAAAGATGAGAGAGGCCTGTAATTTTCATCATAGGTACACTTCAACTATGAGAGACAAAATGAGAAAAAAAATCCAGAGAATCACATTGTAGGATGTTTAATGAATTTATTGGTAAATTCCTCGGTAAAATAAGTATTTGGTCACCTACAAACAAGCAAGATTTCTGGCTCTCACAGACCTGCAACTTCTTCTTTAAGAGGCTCCTCTGTCCTCCACTCGTTACTTGTATTAATGGCACCTGTTTGAACTTGTTATCAGTATAAAAGACACCTGTCCGCAACCTCAAACAGTCACACTCCAAACTCCACTATGGCCAAGACCAAAGAGCTGTCAAAGGACACTACAAACAAAATTGTAGACCTGCACCAGGCTGGGAAGACTGAATCTGCAATAGGTAAGCAGCTTGGTGTGAAGAAATCAACTGTGGGAGCAATTATAAGAAAATGGAAGACATACAAGACTACTGATAATTTCCCTCGATCCGGGGCTCCACGCAAGATCTCACCCCGTGGGGTCAAAATGATCACAAGAACGGTGAGCAAAAATCCCAGAACCACACGGGGGGACCTAGTGAATGACCTGCAGAGAGCTGGGACCAAAGTAACAAAGGCTACCATCAGTAACACACTACGCCGCCAGGGACTCAAATCCTGCAGTGCCAGACGTGTCCC
>JACXGI010004450.1:19719-32273 GCA_016801175.1 Esox masquinongy | reverse complement strand
CAGCAGCAATCCTTTTGATCGACTGATCTCAAAGCTTACATTCTATGTATAGCTTGTTTAGACTACTGCAATTGTCCTGATGATGAATTCAAACAGTATTTACATAATATGTAAATACTAGTTTCTATTCATACTAGCAAAAAGAAACTGGGCCAAAGGCACCACACACGCACACACAGTGCTTTGGCCAGACCACTGACCTGGAAGACATAAACTCACTGACTATTTTGTTTACCTGGTAGCTAACATGCCGCTTTTCGTCCAACAATGCCCTGTTGCTGGTGATAGGAGAATTTTTAAGGTGTTAGTGAGAGAATTTCTTTGTTGCTTTCCAACAACAAAATGTTTCTTTCTCTGAATCGGCTGGTACATGGAGCAGGACTAGATTCCACGTCATCGCTCATTCCAGCCCAGTCCACACTGAACGAGACATCGTCCTTAGACCTCAGTAGCTGCAGGGAGAATATGAGAATCTGACTTACGACAATTGACATTTTCACCCGTTAACACGATAAAAAAAATCTATCTATGACGCAAATCTGACATCAAGTCTTGTTCATCTTAGTAAAACTGTTGTAGAGTATAAACAACATCTGTGGAAGATAGAAAGACAGGCTCTTGTCTTTTTTAATTTGCTTTTGCTTGTTTATTGCTGTTAATGTTGTTGTTTTTTATGTTTCCCCTGGCAATGAGCCTTTGAAGTGAATTGACAGAGAGATCCAGAGATACAGACACATCACCAGACCCAAGCTTTGGGGCTCTAGATGTTTTTTGGTCAGCCCAAGTGTTTTACAAACAGACATTAACGCAACGGGCATGGCATTATTAAACACGTGCATTGACAACCGACGAGCACATTGATTTCACGGCACACGCTTTGCTTCAATTGCACACAGACTCGAAAGTTCGTGTCTGGACGTTTTTTTTTTCCCCAGAGACCCACTTTACGCATAAAACATATGTATATGCTATCAGTAATATTACTGCTGACACTATAACTATTACTACTTATAACAATAACAATATTCATATAATAAATACAATCATATTATAATTGTAAACGTGACTTCCCCTAATCCTAATATTCTCACAAATCTGTTTACTATGAAATCTGTCTCCTCCACATATGAAACCTAAACTTAACGGCAGGTAGGTTTCTCTGTTTGATAGAAACCGACAAGTTTACTGTATAACTTACAGTTATTACATTCACGCAACAGTCGCTAGGTGGGACAATCACATAACAGTAATGACATTTCACTCATTGAAGTGTCAGTGATGTCAGTGGTAGAAAAATGCCAGAGGTGACAGAAGTTTTACAGAAAGTGATTAAAAGAAATTTCCATGTGCTGCAGAGCAGAAAAATCTTTCTCTGGCATTTCACAGGTTGTTTCCAGCCTAAATCATCGTGGATGATTCATTATAGATTGGTATAGCATTAAAAAAATGAGGGATAAAATCTAAAAATATTATAATAATACAAAGGCATATTTTATCATTATTACTTTTTAAAGGAAGGTCACACGATCCCCACACGAAACGTAACCACCCCAGGCCCTCCCCAGTTGGAAACTCCCGTTATGAGCTGTTAAAAATAACATAAATCCTCGACAAATTTCACAAACACCTGAAGGAAAGAAATTGTCAAACCGTCCACAGCAAAACCCCAATCTACAGAAAGAAGAACCTGGAGAAGACCCTCCTAAGCCAGATGGTTTTAATGCTCAGAAACATAAAACAAGTCCTTGAGAGCCCTCGGGTAGCAACACATTTAGAGCATTGCTGCACAGCAATAGTTTTAGTTAGATGAACAAGCTTTGTTGGATATATTTGTTTAGAGGGTAAATGGGAGAAAATGTAAGGTGGGACACTTTTCCGAATGATACTTCCCACAGCAACTGAGGTCTAAAGGGGATATATAACTCATTGTGTATTGGAGTAGGAAGAGCAGTGACGTAGGAGTTATGGTTCTATAAGTCCCTCCAGCTCTTTAAACAAAATCGGAAAAAAATAAAATGTTGTCATTGGAAAGCAACAGAAAACATCTCACACTGGCACCAAAACAGTTCCGTTATCACTAACAACGGCACTTGTTTGACAGAGAGCGCCATGTAAGCAACCAGGTGAGCATAATGAGTTTTTGCGCCTTCCGGGTCAATGGTCCGGTACAAGCACCGCACACGTATGTGCTGAGCCTCGTGGCGCGGTGATAGTTTCTCCTCGCTAGTCTGAATGCTAATGTATAATTAGAGACAATCAGAGATATGCATGCATTAAAATGGATTGTTAGGGCCGTTACAGTCAGGTAAAGGTGAGAAACTGTACGTGGCTGACCTTCAAGGTTATGGGTGGACTGCTGGCCTCCGGGTATTAGTTGTTTGGCAGAATGAGAACTAAAGGCCCCAGCCTTGAATGAGGAAGCCTCTGGTCTGTATTAAATGGTAAGATTGCTTTGTTTTCTTCTCTGTGCTAGTGATTAGAAAATGTAATGACGTGTGCGGAATGATTAGACACAGTTTATACACTCGGCTGTGACTGTTTTTCTTTGCCTGTACTTTTGAAAGCGTGTTGATGCGAACCCGTTGGGCTCTATCCTAGTAAACTATGTGCTTGGGCTTTCACTCAACGTTGTGTGTTTTAATTGATTCATAACGTGAAGCTCAACAGCGGTCCGTGAGCGCACTGTCCGCAACAGGGAGAGGTAATGGAGCTGCCCTTCCCAGTTCCCTGCCAAATGCATGACCACATTAATGATACTAGAGCAAGAGAGAGAGAATAGATAGAAGGAAATAACGGTCAGCCTCCCCCTCTTCTTCTTTACCTCCCTCTATCTTTTTAACTCCATCTGTCTCTCCTCATTACCCTGCCTCTTTAGTGGTCTCGGTCCAGTTATCTCACCATTTGATTGGTCTCCTGGTGTGTGTCCCTCCCACCAGTGTGTCCCTCCCACCAGTGTGTACCTCCCACCCGTGTGTGTCTCCCACCCGTGTGTGTCTCCCACCAGTGTGTGTGTCTCCCACCAGTGTGTGTGTCTCCCACCCATGTGTGTCTCCCACCAGTGTTTGTGTCTCCCACCCGTGTGTGTGTCTCCCACCAGTGTGCGTGTCTCCCACCAGTGTGTGTGTCTCCCACCCATGTGTGTCTCCCACCCGTGTGTGTCTCCCACCCGTGTGTGTGTCTCCCACCCGTGTGTGTGTCTCCCACCAGTGTGCGTGCCGTCAGGCCCAGCATCACCTCTCTCCTCCCTCCACAGGCCTCCACGTTAAACCCCTGCAGTGTGCGTGTGTGTGAGCGCTCATTCTGTCCTACTGTTTTTCACTTGACACTCATGCACACAACACCCACCCACCCCCCTACACACACACACACACACACACACACACACACACACACACACACACACTCACTCACTCACTCACACGACACAGCTGGCGGCATTCACAGTGGGAAGGCAGATTGACGTGGTCCAGGACACGGCGTCACTACAGCCCAGGATGTCACACTGTAGACAACCTTCCCATCCTCCGTTTACATCACACCAGAGGCCAACGCACACAATACCTGCAGCATCATAGCGCCTATCAGACTGCAGTGGTGTCACGGCCGAAGCACTGCTTTGAGTGGCGCGGTGAAACACAGTGAATGTGTTCCTGATGTGTTCTTTGTTTAAACTGGATTCATGGAGTGGCGGTATCCACTCCACCAACTCAGACACTGCTCTGTTGGTCTCTTTATGTCCAGGGGGGCGTTAGTAATTATAAGCAACCAGCACTTACACCCACTTAACAGCTGCTGCATAATTGATATTTGTTTGTATTAAACTGTAGAGAGGAGGAAGAGGCGTGGGATCAAACACTAACGATGGCCTGCACCTCCCCTTCCTCCTATTTCTCCCCCTTCTCCACCTCATTGGCTTTACTTGCAGAGGGGGGGACTCTATGCTTTTCCCTCTTCGGCTCTCTCGTCCCCCTCTTCATTCTCCTCGTCCTCCATCTTCACCCTGTCAATCAAACTCCCTCTCGGGGAGCTCTGCCTCGGCAGCGGTAATTTAATGAAATCCCATGCAGAGCGCGTGTGTCCTGGATTATGACGGCCACAGAAGGAGTACACTCCAACATGTCGACTTGCAAATGATCTGCATTGGAAGGCAGGTGGGGGGCGCGGGCGGCTGATGAGGCTAATGACAGGGCATGTCGAACGGAATTTAAAGGAAAGACGATTACGTTAGCATGTCTTTTGTTTATTTTATGTTTCTTACACCATTTAAAGGACCATTTGAGTAGCTATGTGGTGGAGTGCTTTGTCACGTCTTTCTAGAGGGCTCCAGTCTCACCTGTGTGTCGGCTGCTGGTGGTTGATGTTAATGCAGATGGCTGTCTGGTGGTCCTGGCTGACACACACCTTGTGGGGAGGGCAGCGCACCTTCAAACACGGTTCCTTAGTGGCATCCAAACCTGTGGGGAAAGAGATAGGACTCAGTGAATCCCAGCAAAGTGATCAAATCCTCACCTACCGTTGGCAGTCATACAAAGCTTATCAAAACAAGTAGAATCATACATGGATAGAAAAGAGGGGGCAAAGAAGAATGTAAGACATACCTTTCAAACATTCAGACACGGGAAGAGAAAAAGGCAAAGGAGTCCGATAAAAAAAACTGAGTAATATCAGCCTCACACCCACAGTCTTCCAACATAGTTCTGTGACAAATGGCTGCAATCGCCATTCAGCAATAAGCATTTTTGTCAATGCCAGCTACCATAAAAATAGAGAGGAGCTAGGGGAGTGAATGATGCAGCGAGCGGGAGGAGGTGGAGAGAGAGAAAGTGACAGATTGTGTGCGTGACTGTAGGACCCCAAAAGGCACCAGGATCCGAATGATATGAAACAGCGATAGTTGCAATTCTTAATCTTCCACCCTCTACCAAAAGCTAGATATGTACCACCCCCTCTCGCCATTCCAACAGTCCACAATCCCACACCCCAAAAAAATATGTTTGCATTTCGAGACGTATGAATGTTCAAGAGAGTAATAGATACAGTAACATTTTTTGAGAGGGACCGTTTAGGACCTGCAGTATAGGAACTCTGGGTAAATGAGTGGTAGAGCCAAGTCTGCGCTCAGACAGATTTTCACTGGAACGCTATCACTGTGTATGCAAAACACAGGTGCTTGCCGTCCAAGGTGACAGAGATCAAAGACACATTGGCTCTGAGTGTTCCGGGTTTTCCGTCATTTCACGCTACGCTAACCACCCATGCCCACCAACCGTACACGGAGATGGAGGGGGAGGATGGAGGGGGAGGAAAATGGGACTGAAAGAAAGAGAGAGCCACATAAAGTGAACAGGGGGAACCATGGGGGAAAATTAGTTAACTCAGCTTCCCTGACAGTAGAGAAGAAGATGAGGAGAGACATGGAGAGGGGAAGACACGAGAAGGGGACACGCAGATCACTAAACAAGAGGAGTTTAGTCAGGCTGTGATCCTTATAACACCACCTGCCTGTAACACAGCAGTTATCTCATGACAGAAAATGACAGGATTGGAAAAAAAAAACACACAACCGTAAAACAACGACACCGACCTAGATCAAAGAAGGCACATGAGAAGGGGCTCGTCTTTATTTTCAGGAAAACAGCACGCACTAACAACCTAAAAACAACTTCAAAGCCAAAAGGACCTTGTGCTTGTGGTATCTGGAACCCTCAGAAGACTCATTAAGAGATGTCTGATAACTTCACAAGGCAAGAGGTGCCAGTTCTCAATGATCTCACAAACAGGGTGTTGTTTGGCCCGTGTCTGCTGTGTGACGTCTGAACTGACCCAGAACACTCACCTGTGGTAACGGTACTGTTAGGCACCACACACATGCTACATTACCGGTAGACTGCTTTGATCATCAACACGCGATTTAATTGGTAAATGAGTGATTCAGAGAGGGAGAGATGGGGTGTAATTGGGAGTCAGTGAGTCAGGAAGTGTTTGAATTCGTATGTTGCACCTTCTTCGCTCGTTCTTGTTGTTGCCATGGTCATTATCATTCTACAGATGCCCCAGCCCTTTGATGACCATAAGTTCAACGTGGCTAATGACTTTAAACAGAGGCTAATTATCGTTTTGTCAAATTATATTGCAGGGGCTTTGAAATACAAAAACATGGCTAAAGGAGGCTAATATTTAGTAGAAAATAACGATGCCATAATCATCATAGTATCAAATGCACTTTGACAGATGGCAATGTTGTTATTAGATAGCAAATTCCCTCAAGAATAGCTAGTGATGCTAACGTAAGCTAGGTAAAATTTGGTGGAATCCTCTCAATAATAAATAACTGCATATGAAATGAATTTGATGACATCAAACCAATGATAAAAGGTTTAGCTACTAATTACTTGCCTTCTGTAGTGTTGGCATCATGTTTTCTAGCCTTAATAATGCACTTTAGACAAAATCTTCATCAGCTCCGATTACAGTAAGCATTGAGTAGAATTATCAGTTGGTCATCGGCCCCAAAAGGAATATTCAAAACAGTATCGTGATGACATGTGAGATCTATGAATTTGTGAAGGAGTGAATACATGGGTCTGATTGGGGTAGACTCACATGTTTTTAAAGAGTTTTAATGGAATACTTGAAGATATGCATGCATGCAGACATTAATATTTTCTGTGTGTTATAAAGTGGTTTGTCTTGTCAGCGACTTTCATTCAAATGCCGGCTTAAAGACTGATAACTCAAGCTGTCAAGGATTGTCTCCTCAATCCCCCACTCTCTGTCTCTCTCTCTCTCTCCTTTTCTCATTCTATCTCCATTTCTCTCACTCGCTCTCTTTCTGAGATTGAGAGAGATGACATGGCAATCTTTTTCCTGATATCTGTCCGTTTTCTGGCGTTGGATGGAGGTGGTGTGTTTATATCTTATTTATATAGCTGTAGCCTTGGCTCTGCCTCACACTGCTGCAGAGCAGGGTGAAACTCATCTGATCTCACTCCCCGCGGAAAATGACTTTGTGGCCGTGAGGGAAATAAGACATGAGAGTAGGATGAGAAGGAAGAGAGATGGAGGAGAGGGAAAGATAGATGAGAGGGGGATGAGATGAAGGAGAGGGAGAGATAGATGACAGGGGGATGAGATGGAGGAGAATAAGAGATGGGTGAGACGGGGATAAGGGGGTTAGAGGGCGTGACAGGAAAGAGATGAGCGTTTGAGAGAAGGAGAGAGAGATGAGAGGAGGAGAGAGGGATGAGAGGAGGAGAGGTAAGTTGAGGAAAGAGAGGTGAGAGGAGGAGACAGATGAAAGTGGGGTGAGAGGAGGAGTGGGACAAGTGAGGCGAGGAGAGATCAGAGTAGCTGAGAGCAGGAGAGAGAGGGTAAGAGGAGGAGAAATAGTTGAGGGACAGATGAGAGGATGTTCTGTTGTAAATATGAGTTGATCGGCCTAGTTTGCCAAGTGGTTAAGAGCTGAACAGTTAAAACAAATTTGGTGTTGCACCTAGAGGTACTTAACACTAAATACTCCCCGTAAGTCACTGTGGATAAGATATATTACTAAAAAGTACATGCAAATGATGTTTAAAAACAAAGAGAACACAAATATTAGTAATTTATGTTTTTGCTTTGAATTTTATATTTGCTGGATTTGGAAAAGGGAGGTTTAGTACACGCTACTTAAGCAAGTCAAGAAGAGGTGTGTAATCGCAAATGTACTGTGACTAACAGTGGTTCTTAGGCATAAAGGATGGGAAAGATAGAAAAGGTCATCGGGCAGGAGGTCGGATTCAAACCCCTGCGGATCAACACGTGCCTGGGTCAGTGGCTTGGACCGCAACACCATCCTAGGACTCTCATCCCACTTCAAATTTTTTAATGAAGCAAGAAAATATTGTGGAATTCCCCGAGAGAAAACGTGACCATATCAATCAATATTTAAGCTGGAAAACGTTTATTTTTGTTAACTATTCAATTGTATGAAAGACAATTTGTTTAAGATGCTACCATTTACAAGCACTGTAACCCCACAAAGTGTTTTCGCAACAGTCTCGTGAAAAAAAAGAACAAAAAATCAAATTGAACAACCACTTTTGGGGTTTAGGAGTACTTCTATTCTCTATTGAAAACACTCCATGTGTATCAAAATCACTTACACTGTATGTACATTCAAACACCCTTCAAACACCAGACATTAGTATAAGTGCACTACTTACAATAGATTCAGTAAACAATCATGGTGTTTTGAGTCTTTGAATTTTACCAGCATAACTTACACTCATATTATTATTATTATTATTGAGATATTTAAAGGGGCACTGTGTAGAATCCTGACTCTAATGTTTATAAGACTAAATTTAAACAATAACATGACTTCTTCCTTTACTGAATGAGACTGGAATAGTATTACCTAGTCCAGGGTAGTTTACGATGGGGGGTAATACTGAAACTTACCCTAGTATTACTGGGGTAATACTAGGGTACGTTTCTAAAGGGAGTATAAGGAGACAACACATCAATGCAAAGTGATACACGGACCAGCGAAAACATTTACATGGGGAATATCTGAATATTCTTGTTTAATTTTTTTTGTTGAAACATAACTTAAAACCTTAATTGCAGATGTCTTCTAGTCATTTATGCTTGCATTTATGCTAGTAGTGCAGTTAATATCTTACATATGGCCCCTTGAAGCTAAACAGAATTTCTCTCCTCTCATCTTCAGTGGTGCTTCATAGTTTTGATATCGTTTCTTTCCTTGATTTCTGGTTCTTCTTGTTTTGTGCTTTGTGTTTTATTTTTTGTTGTAGTGTCCTTGGGTTTCTTGAACAGCGCTTAAAATCCAATGTATCATTATTATTATTATCTTCCTAAATCTACCTGCTGCCTTCAACTCAGTGAACCATCAGATCCACCACTATGTCAGTGTTGGGTATCTCAGGCTCTGCATTATACCATGCAGGCATCTCTTACCAGGTGATGTGAAGAGGCCTGGTGTCTGCT
This sequence comes from Esox masquinongy, assembly GCA_016801175.1. NCBI lineage: Eukaryota > Metazoa > Chordata > Actinopteri > Esociformes > Esocidae > Esox > Esox masquinongy. Next base: position 23,282 of record JACXGI010004450.1, on the reverse strand, counting down.
CACTGGGATCTCACTACAGGTGTCCCCCAAGGCTGGGTTCTAGGTACTCTCTTCTTCTCTTTAGACTCTAAGTCACATGGCTCTGTTATATCCTCACTTGGTCCGTCTTAAGTCTGCTATGTGGATGACACTTAAATACCTTCATATTGACCTGTTTGGACACCCAAGTCAGGACACGCACCTCTGTGTGCACCGCCTCAAGCTTAACCTTGACAAGACAGATCTGCTCTTCCTACAGGGAAGTCCACTCCAAGACCTGTCCACTCCAAGACCTGTCCATTACAAACCCAACATATGTATCCAAAAGTCTTGGCCAATCTGATCAGTCAAAACTCTTCTCTGTTCTTTCACCACAATGGAGGAACCAGCCTTCCCTTGAGGCCAGGACAGCATAGTCCCTGTCCATGTTCAGAAAATGTCTGAAACCCTCCCTTTTCAAATAATATCTTTAAAAAAAAGGTAACATTAAACATGACAGGTGATGAGAGTTGAGAGCAAAGAGGAAGTAGCTTAGAGCAAATACAACCCAGATTCATAAAACATACAAAATACACAGACACATACAGCACACTAACAGAAAATACACAGACAAAAAAGAACACTAACAGAAAATACACAGACAAAATTTATGGCGGGAAAGCATTCTTATACATTACAGATAGCAAAACAGATGGAGGAATACAGAAACGAGACAAAGAGATGAAAGCTTGGGATAATGGAGGAAAAGCTTGGGCTGAAAGCAGAGGGAAAGGAAGAGGAAAAGAGAGACAGAATAGCTTTTATCTGTCTATTTCAGCCTGTGGTTGTTTGCCAATCCATCAATACTAATGCAGGAGCAATGCACCATACTTCCCTCTGTCCTCTCTTTCACTAGCCCTCTCTCACTCTACTTCTGTCCTTCTGTCCTCTCTTTCACTAGCCTTCTCTCACTCTCCTTCTGTCCTCTCTTTCACTAGCCGTCTCTCACTCTCGTTCTGTCCTCTCATTCACTAGCCCTCTCTCACTCACGTTCTGTCCTCTCTTTCACTAGCACTCTCTCACGCTCCTTCTGTCCTCTCTTTCACTAGCCGTCTCTCACTCTTGTTCTATCCTCTCTTTCACTAGCCCTCTCTCACTCTCCTTCTGTCCTCATTTTCACTAGCCCTCTCTCACTCTCCTCTCTCCCATGTTCATTAACTGTCTGTCAGTCACTATCCCACTCTCTCATTCCTATCTCTACCTCCATCTCTCAACATATTGGTAATATTTTATTTGGATAGTCAAAAGAACCACCTACAGATGCTCTACAGAAATTCATACTATCAACAAAATATCAAAAACAAAGTAAACACTCGCTAAGGTTTAGGTTAGGGTTAGGTTTACAGTAAGTGTTAAGGTAAGGGTTAGGGAAAGGGTTAAGGTTAAGGATAGGATCAGGTTTAAGGTTAGGGTAAGTAAATAGTCAACTGAAATGTTACTTATAGTCTGTAGACTGTCTGCAAAGCATCTGAAGATTCACTATCCAAATAAATTGTTACCAAATCTTTTGCTTCTGGCTTTGCTCTTTCGGCTTTCCCTACATCCATGACCTTAAAGGGTTCATAACCCTACACTATATCTGTCTCTCTATTTTCTTCCCCTTCCCACTCACTGTGTCAAATAAAAAAGAAAGATTTACTCAGATTTCTTTTTTCTGACCCACAGTTGCCATAGCAATGCTATCTAGTGATGTGATGAGGAAGTCTCTGCAGGACAAACAAGTGGAGAGGCGCAGAGAGAGAGAGAGGCGCTTAATGACAAATGAGGAGGGTCTCCGTGAGGTAAAACCAATACTGATTCATCAGAAATGTGTCCGTGAAGTTTGGAGAGGAAGAAAGTTTGGGAGGGTATGTGTGTGTGTTTAAGGCAAAGTGGGTTGAAGCGCCAAGTGACAGCTGTAGAGTGCCCACCAACGGAGAACCCAACTAGAATGAACTGTGTCCAATGACTAGCATTCACTTCTCTGAACACATCTAATATGTTACTCTATATTTAATAACTGCACTTCTCTGAAATGTATGCACATACACAACTCCCTAACACTCCTGCCCCATAAACAAACACACACACACACACACACACACACACACACTAAACCATCCACACAACCACCTCTCACACGTCCAGTCGTCGTCCTTCTCTGAGTGCCAGGTTAAATGCCTGACTGATGGCCCCTGGGTGCAGTCATGTCAGCTTGTGGATGGGCACAGATGGCACGGAGTTGGCAGGTACAGTTGAGGGTGACCATTGACAAGAGGAGGCCTGTGGCACTATGACAGCGTTACATTATCAGATATTTTACCTGAACTCCCCACCACAGCCCTTGTAGAGCTACAGTGTAGTAGTACATGTTTTATAGTTTACGTGTATTTAATCAGGTAAGTATGACAGAACAGATTCTTATGGGAGCGATGAGGGTTTCCTGTCTTGCTTATGGACAGAAGCACTGATTCAGGGATTTGATCCAGAAGGTTTTGGTTATTGGTCCGACCACTAGGCTATGCTTTCAAACCCATTCTACCGTCCCGTATCAAACAAAGGGTTTCACATTTACTTAAATCTTCAATCATAACTTTCGTAACTTCAATTAATTCAAGCTTTAATAATATGTAAACAGCTCCGGAAAAAATTAAGAGACCACTGCACCTTTTTCTTTCCTAAGTAAAGCAGTCTTTGTTTATTCAGTGCTGCCCCTGTGTCGGTCATGTTTCCCTACCATGTCGCAATCTACCAGCAAAAATAAGAATTAATGCTTTCTCAGGTTTTCACGAAATCTTTCTAAAAGACTGCAACTCTGGAGGGCCAGAGCTTTCTGCTTTGGCCCAGACACCTTGTGCTTTTATCAATATACAGAAAAAATTGAGAGACCACTGCACCTTTTTCTTTCCTTTCCAAAAAAGTCGAAAAGGAAGGTTTTGAGTGAGGAACAGAAGGGTTAAAATTACGAGACCACTGCAAATTGAATGCTTCTGTTCCTCACTCAAAACTTTCCTTTTCAACTTTTTTGGAAAGGAAAGAAAAAGGTGCAGTGATCTCTTAATTTTTTCCGGAGCTGTATATATGTTTTTACTTCTATGTAGATTATTTTTTTATGTGTGTCTATATTGTCCATTAGTTTCTAGTAGACCATACAATTAGCCTAGTTAATAAATACTGAAATAATATTTAAAAGCAACAATTATTTTATATATGTTTCCATCAAAATAACTGAATATATGTTTACATGTGATAAATTCCTACAGAGGGTCAAAGATATCTACCTAAAAGGGCCACTACCTAAAAGGGCCACTAGATATCTTGTAAAAGATAACAGAAAACCCTTGAAAGATTGCATAAAAGAATTCAGGTAGTTTGCTGATAAACTGACCAATAAATACTGTAATATAATATCCCTTTGCATACGTCATCCTGCAGTTTAACATGCATGTGTATAGCCAGTCTCTAGAAAACACAAGGAAACATTTACAAAATGTGCTTCTCTACAAAGTCTCTGTTCCAAACTAATAGCAATGTGCTTGGAGGAAAGGGCAGGGGTGTGTGTGTGT
>JACXGI010004450.1:0-15000 GCA_016801175.1 Esox masquinongy | reverse complement strand
GAGGCCCCAAAGCCCAATGAAAGAGTACTATCGCCTCGAAAGCGTGAATATTCATCACTGTCCTACTCTCCTGGAAGCAACATTCACACAGACACTAACTCACTCACACATATTTACACTAAAAGACGCACACAGCTCCACACACACACACACAAACACACACACACACACAATGCAGCTTTGCCATAATAGACTTCATTTTTTAAAAGATTTTCTCAAGGCAAACCACTTTAAAAGAACACTTAAAGAATGCAAAACACAAGGCCTTTGGGAGGCAGTTTGAAAGCATAAAAGAAGTTTAGACATTTAGGAGAAGGAGGGCACAACTAGTTAAAGTAATGCTCCAGAACTTTTGTATAATTTCACCCAGTGGTTTTAAAACTAGCGCTCATGCTTTTACAGCCATTATAACCTGGTTTCCAACGTAAATAGACCAGTTAAAAGTGATTTTATACCAGTGGTATATGGGATCCAAGCGCAGAGCACTGACACTTTATTTTAGCAGAGGTACAAAAACAGAATCCAGTGAGTGGCGTTGTCGTGGGTCAGGCAGGTGTCGGAGCCGAGCAAGATAATCGATGGAACTGACAGAGGTACAAAAACAGAATTCAGTGAGGGGCGTTGTCGTGGGTCAGGCAGGTGTCGGAGCCGAGCAAGATAATCGATGGAACTGACAGAGGTACAAAAGGGCAGAGCGGTCAAAACAGTAGTCAGAGGGCAGGCGATCTTGGTATAGGATAGGAGACAAATATGCCATACAGCAGGCTTAGTACGTAGAGCAGAAATCTAGCAATACTTCGCAGGGGCACCAGGAAATGGTGATGACGAGGTGCAGGTGGGTTGGCAACACGGGTGCTCAGAAATCCGGTGATTGCGCTCGGGGAAGTAGGCTGCGTTCTGGGGATTTTGGGTGTGACCTAGAGCGCGTACTCGAGACAGACCTTACAACGGCTATCAGCTTATCAGCATTTAGGATTTGAGCACCCAGTTTATAATGCACATTATTACCTGAAAATGCACCTCTCATTGACATAATTTGGTTGTATTTCAAAGGTGAGGAGCTAACTTAATTGCGCTTTCACCAACTGCTTTCAAAACACAAAATGACAATTTTAAAATGATTGGTTATGCATATTACCTATTTTCCTGGACTTTACTATTGGGAAAAAGTATGAGGTGATGTATCAAAAAAGTTTTCACCAAAGTGTCACAGCTGACACGAGTATAAATGCACTGATAAAGCAACTACATGAAAAGATATACAAGAAAGCAATCTACTGACAGTATGTGTTCTGATTAATGGGATAGAAAACACTTGATGTTTGGTTAGATGTTAATGTAAAACTCACCTGTCAAAAAGTAAAACCATCAAGGAAAGTCCACATATCTTGCACAATAAACATACACTGGTTAACTTTATAATGATAAAAGTTGTCAGTATCCACAACGGGTGGGTGATATGTGGGTAGATAACATTTCCTCCGTGTTTCATTTTCTAGATCAGTGGTTCTCTGTTGGTGGCCCATGACCTAAGTTAAAGTTAAAAAAATCATAAAAAATACTCCAGTCTGGATTTTATCATTAAACAATTATTGTACAATAATGAACATAAACATTTGTATAGGTTAATTGTCTGGAAAAACATTTTCTTCAATCACTGTATTTTCATACAGATATACAGCACTGCACAAAGGTCTTAGGCACCAGAAGTCAAATTATGATATATAATATATATATTATAATTATATATATAATAGTAATGTATTTATAGTTATTATATGTATTTTTTTATTAAAACACTTACTACCCAAATAAATGGCCTTTATTAGGGATTTTGCACAGTAGTGTATTACGAGCACTATTTGTGAAAACTTGCCAATATTTGTTATCAAGAATGTGGAGTACAATGAAAAAAAATTGGTACTAACAATATTAACAATATTTTTTTCCAGACAGCTTTACTTTTCCTTAATTTCAACGACTGGATCTTGGAATCCAATTTTAATCTTGACTGATACTTCACCACCCATCTTCTTGCACACAAAATTCCAAACACACACAAACACACACACACACACACACACACACACACACACACACACACACACCATCTATTGAGTGGGCAATAATCGTTTGTCACAGTAAAGTTATGGACCCTGACATTTATAGCCATCATAATGGGCAGAAGAGAGGCACTTAAATATTTGAAGAGGGAGAGATGTCTGAGCATAGCATCTCTACCTCAGCTCCCCTGGGACACATGATATTGCAGTCTGATGAGCCAAAGAACACACACACACTCACGCACATTCACTCATCCACCCACACACACTACAATAGCTGTGGGGGCTACTGTCTCGTCTGCCTTGTCTCTGAGACCAGCTTATTGGATTAGTTAGAATAACAGGATGTTTTATTACCCTAAATCATCAATCTCCCTATCAACACAAATAAATGAACTGACTGGTTACGCCTACAGAATACAAGCCCCCCCAACTGCTTACAGCAATAGAGTGTGAAGTGCATCGAGCTAAAGCAGCAGAGACAATGAGACTAAAGCTAAGTGGCCCAGACAGAATGATTCAAATATAAAAGCAGACCTTTAAATGACCACACTCTGTCAGACTCATTAATACATCACCAGTGTCCACTGGAATGATGCATATATCCCAGGATGCATTTCCCTGACCCAGGGACCCAGTGACGTCAAGAAACAACCAATCAGAAAACCCAGTGAAATCTATATAGCCTTAAGGAAGAAGAACAGGGAATCTCAGATGAAGGGATTTTGTCATTACACAGATACTCTTGCAAGGGAGGGTCAGAGTGGGAGAAGTGCTTGACATTGTATCACTAAGTAACTTGTCGACTGAGAAGTTTAACTGTCTTAATTAGGACATCTGGCTGTAAAAGTTCTCTAGTGGTCTTCGTGTGCTGGGTGAGGTTGAGTCAGGGCAGGGTTAAGGCTGGGTGAGGTTGAGTCAGGGCAGCGTTAAGGCTGGGTGAGGTTGAGTCAGGGCAGGGTTAAGGCTGGGTGATGTTGTGTCAGGGCACGATTAAGGCTTGGTAAGGTTGAGTCAGGGCAGGGTTAAGGCTGGGTGAGGTTGAGTCAGGGCAGGGTTAAGGCTGGGTGAGGTTGAGTCAGGGCAGGGTTAAGGCTGGGTGAGGTTGAGTCAGGGCAGCACGTGTGTGTGTGTTACTGCTTAACATCTGACTCTTCTAATAAAACAATAAATGTACACACAAATACACACACAACACACACACACACACATCCAAGGTGAAAAAATATCAGCATAGGCTGCGATCAGCCTCTTCCTCCATGTCAGATGTAATTGCGCAGAAAGATTGTAGTTCCTGAACACCAGTCAACATCTGATGTTTTTTACAGTCCAATTCATTTGTCTGATCCAGTGTATGTTTGTGTGTGTGTCATCATGACAGACAGACAGACAGAGAGAAACAAGAAAATATAGTCCTGATGCATACATGCCCCAGTCTGTCTGTTTGTCTGTCTGTCTGAATATGCCTGATGTAAGTTTATCCTGTCTGTTTAACTGTCATCTCTCCTGCTGCTCCCTTACTCTTCATTGCAATCTAGTTCAGTCTAGTTCACAATACAGTAGTGAACCCTGGGAAGGTGTCCTATTAAAGAACAGCCAGCTGACATACTGTCAGGGAGACAGCAGACAGATGTAGAGGTCACCAGGAGTCACACGGTACGCAACGTCTGGAATCACTGTCTGTGACACACAGAGCACTCCAGTTTCCATTCGCCCTGAGTTAATTAAACAGGACCAGAGTGGCTGAGCAATGGCAGAGCTGGGCCGCAGGCCATTCTGGCTCGGGACTCTATGTCCTTCCTCCAGAGGCAGTGCTGTGCTGGGGCTACAGCCACTGCCATTCTGGCTCCAAAATCACTCCAGTTGCACAAGCCTGATCAACAAGCCTCTGCCCCGTCTGTTCGGATTAATTTACTGTTTCCTTTTGTTTTCCATCTTTCTTTCTCAGTCCCCCCAGTGAGACAAAAGTCTGTGACCAATCAGGTGAAAGATCATCAGTCCAATCATTATCAGGAAGGGCCCACTCCGGACTAACCATGAGCTCAAACCACAAAGCAAGAGAGGAAATGCGTACTTGCATAGGCAAGAACCCTGAATATTTTTTAACAGATGGCTTGAGTTGTTCACTTTAATGAATACCCACCATCTCTCGACTTGCCCCGGCACTGGCCTAAATAACTCAGGAAGTTTAATCAAATATTCCACAAGGTGTTGCTCCCTACTCTAACTCAAATAACTTCTGAGTGAACTCTACCCAACGTTCAATATGTCTGCCTGTCTATTATGTCCTCCGTAATTCTGCCTTCCTATTTCTCGCTCTCTTCTCTGTCATGCCTCACTTTCTTGCAATCTTACTGTGTCTGTGCGTGAATAACTGACCCATTTCTTTGAGTATGTACAGCACGTAGCAGGCTTTTCTAGCCCATTAGGGACCCACCTTCACTCTGCCGTCTTTGAAGCCTTCCTCTTTCAGTGATATCTATTGAATGGAAATTCACCAACCCAAAACAAGGCTGACCCAGGACAAAGAAAGAATCAATGATAGAAAAACACCACACACACACACACACACACACACAACCACACACAACGACACGCAATAATAAACACACATACAAACGTACAAACCCCCCCTCCCCAATTCCCATGACACACACACCCAAAGACACACTGCTCTAATTAAACATGGTCGTGACCAGCATGTTCAAGTCATTTGTGTCTAGCCTGACCTAATGTAGCAAATCCCGCTGCATAGAGGAAAGCCATATAAGGATCTGAAATTGAAAGGACCTTGTGAAAACAACTGAGTAAATTACTAATTATTGATAAGTCTTCTCCTTGGTCTGGGACAAATGAAGAACAATGGGAGTCAGGAGTTACAACACATATCTCAAAAACACATTTTTTCTCATGTTAGCAAATACATGCTAATATTTATGGAGAGATAAAATATGTGCTGGTTGTTTGAATACTGCATGTTTTACATTCCATAAATGTATTAAATGTAACATAGCACAGTTTGTTCAGCTCAGTCCAGGCTAAGTCACCATATGACCTTAATGCCAAATATAACAGCCTATAGAACTCATTCCTTAAAGATCAGAATCTTAGAAAACGTTCTCTTAAAAGAGTGTGGGCATGACAAGGTAATAAATTATTGCCAGGTGATTTTCTTGATATGCTCTTGAACATCCCAATATGTTCTGATTTCAAACCATATCTTTTTTAGAGTGATTTATAATTATTACAAATCAGTGTAAAACAAATGTTGACTGACTTTCAAAGCTCCAATAAAGACAGTAAACATAATCAATAATGCAAACCCAGCCATCACTTGACTGACTGGGGTCGCATTTTATTTTCAATATAGAAATGGAATCATGGCCCAAAAAAGTTTATCCCAGTGCCAAAAGCTTTACACTGCCAAGAGGATGTTGGCCTGTGAGAGGTCATGCTTTTTTCCCCAAAATAGCCCCTGCTTTCATGTTAGCTTTGGTTAACATGCTACATCACTACCTACATGTTAGCTTCCAGTAATGCACCGTAGCACCGCCTTCATGTTAGCCTTGGCTAAAACGCTATTACTAATTACACGTTAGCTCCAGCTAATGCACCAGAGCACAGCTTTCATGTTAGCCCGCACTAACACTCTAGATTACTGAGGGGACTACTTTGATCTTCCAGTTAGAAAGATCTACACTGCGGCTTTATCTAGCACAGATGACAGCCATGTAGTGAGGATATCACACACATGCACTGAGAGATACAGCTCTAAACAGCACCAGACAGAGAGATTCCAGTTAACAGGATGTTCCTTTTTTATTTTTATGCCGATCAGAAAACATTTTTCAACTGCGGGAGCGAGACCCAAGAAAGACGGACTGCGTTAATCTTGATGACTCACCCTCTTCTGTTCTCCTTTTCCCCTGGTTGGAGTGAGCTTTGGTTCCTGGTTCCCCATGTCTGCCAGGCCTTGCCTCTGCCTCCGTGGACCGAACAGAGCCATCAGAACCAGCAGAGACACCTGCAGAGAAAAACAAACACAAATTGTCTCGCTCAAAATAATTGATTTACAAGTACCCCCCCAACACGCTTTAAATACACAGAGAAAAAATAATAAATGCGTCCAGAACTACACACTAATCCAGAAGCACAAATTCCGCATCCACAAACACACCAATCTCTTAAACCCAGCAGACTCGCGTTACTGAAGCCTGGGGGGTGAATACAGAGTGAGCGGAACAAGCGGACAAACAAAAATGCAGTGGGTTTTTCATCTGGTGCTGGCATTAATGACTCGTGATGATTTAATCTCCTAATTCATTCAGGCCTTTTATATATCAGGCAGTGGGATTTTTATGAGGCACAAACAGATATTTCTTATTCTTTATTTTCAACTATTTCTGCTGAGGTGCCCCAGGTAAATGCACTGCCAACGCATCGCCGAGGGATGGAGAGAATGGGAGGAAGGGGAGGGGAGGAAGGGGCACTGCTGCCGAAGGTGAAAAGTCATAGGAGGTAATGGAATGAATCGGGGAAGCAGGTTTCAGGTAGCCTCTGACTTGTGTGGGTGACTCCATCTCCGTTCTCTGTTTAGTCCTCACTTTTTGTCACTACAGGGAGTGTCTTTACAGTCCATAGCCTATCCTCTCTAGCAAGTAATTTCTCTCCCATCTGACAAGCTGTTCATTCTTTTCTCTTTTAAAATACAGTGCATTTTTGTACTGTATTGGGGTTTCACCATTGTCGTTCTGGGTATCTGGGTCTCTGTGCTTTTGGCTGGATGTTTCATATTGATTTATTCATCAAATCATTCCCATTTGTATTAAAGTTTTATGAGTTTGGATGCTGATAGGTGAAATTTACCATTCAGGCTTGCTACTGCTAAGCACAGATCTTCAAAATTCCAGGGAAATTTTGTCTAAATAACTTTAATTTTTTGATTTAACACTTGCACATGCAGTGCGTTGGTCTGACCCCTGACCTGGAAGACATGTAAACTCACAATGTTGTTAACCTGGAAACTAACATGCTCTCCGTCAAACAAGTGCTGTTGTTGATGATGGGAGAAATCGGTTTTCGAAGCTGGACAGAACTTGCTGAACCATAACCTTCCGACATAGCTGCTAATTCCAGTCCAATACACATTGAGACAGACATCATATTTCGACCTCTGTAGCCACAGGGAACGTCTGTGGGAAAAGTGTCCCATGTTAGCTTGAAATGGGACGTACAACAATTTACATCTCCGGTGTAGATCTGACAAGTCTTGTTCTAAATAAAACGTAGTGTGAAAAAGCTCTATGTATGGACTCAGTGTGCGACAGAGCTGCATTAGTTGTGACCCATTTCTGTTGGTTATGTTGTCCTAATTGTGTCTGGGGGGGGGGGCATATGAGGAAGGGGGACAATGTCACCCCCCATGTAGGTGCTTGTCCCCTTGCGTGCTGAGTGTCAGGTTCATATGCTGGCCTGTGCTGGGGTCTGTGCTGTCGAGAGTGTATAGAATAACTCTCTGAATTGTACCTCTTCTCTCCTACTCTGCGAATGTTCCCAATCTCAACAACTGACAAGCAGTACGTTAGTGGGTCCTTGGTCCGTTCGGTGCCAGGGGGGGACTCCTCTTTGGGCTCCTCCCCTGCTGAGTCGTGATAAGAAGTGCAGCCTGTTTGCAAATATCCCGTTTCCTGACAGAAGGGTAGTGTGCTGTTCCAGCACTGAGCCCTGCCAGTGGATAGTCTATGAAAAATTGATTTACTTATGAACTTTTCAGCAAACAGTTTCTCTGGATTATCCTTAAGGAGGTTATTTTTGCACTCTTTCCCTGCATTGTGATTGGTTCTTCTAGTTGTTGCTGGATTATGGTTGGCCTCTGGGGTGCCTAGGGCAGGGCACCTGGAAGGTTTGCACAGTTTGGCTGAGATGTTGGGCTTCCATTACTTGGTTCAAAAGCTTTCACACCTCTCACTTCATACCTCAGTGCAAATTGAAGTTTCAGCCCGAGTCTAATCTCCTAGCAAGTTTGACAGGCTAATTTAGCTTTCAGTCGTTATGAAATAAAATATCTATAGATTACTGTAGTCTTTTCCTTGGTGGCATTAACTTCAGACAGAACATTACTTACTCGGGTTTAGGCTGTTCTGAATTATTTCTCTTTTATTTCTCCTGATTAAAAATATGAATCCTTGGTAAAATCCTTCCATGCAATATTGTCCAAAAAAAAGGTTTACAGTCGGGAGATTTGAGGTGAATCTTATGTTGCAAATGGTAGTTGACTTTATATAAGGCGTTTTAGGTGGTTATAAAGAAAATTCAAGCAGAACCTTATCTCCCCTTTGTTTACAATGAGATACTGGTCTTCCTCCTCCCTCCTTGATGGCTCTATGCCCTCCACTGTCACTCACACATCCTGGCATTCTGTGCGACCCTGTAATCCTGGCCAGTAGGGAAAATACCTTTGGCTGGACGTTTATGCACTTTTGCTCTCTCTTCTGTGTTAGTGTTAAGTCGGAGGACAGAGGAGAGGAGTGAAGGAAAGAAAATGGTGAAAAGAGGAAAAGGACAGGAGGAAGCTATTCCATGTACTGGACAGGTGGGGCTGTGAGCTGCTTGCTGTTAGCTACTTGCCAGCTGCCAAACATTTTTAATGTCAAACATTTTTAGATTTGCTGTCCGATCTCACAGTGAGTCTCGACAGTTGTACACTAATCTCCCAAAAAACTTTCAGGGACCTCAATGTTACGCTCAACCCCATTCTCTCTTTTGATGAACATATAAAACATATTTCAAGAGTGCATTTCTCCATCTGTGGAACATTGCAAACCTTTTTTGCATATTTGCAATCATTTATATACGGCTGTTCGAATTCAGTACTAGAACAAAACAATTACTCCAGTACTAACGTCTCTAAACTGGCTACATGTTATGACTAGAGCTGATTTTAAGGTTTTACTGTTAATATCTTACAATGCATTACACAGACTTGCTCCTTCTTATCTCTCTGAATTGGTCCTGGTGTACATACCTATACGTTCGCTACGGTGAGAAGACACGGATCTCCTTATTGTATCAATCTTTTCCCAACAAACAGCTTGAGGCAGGGCTTTCTCCCATTCAGCTCTACTATTATGGAATGATCTGCCGATGCATGTGAGACGCAGAGTGAGTGTTTACTGAAGACTCATCCCTTCAGTAAGGTCTATGATTGAGTGTAGTCTGGCCCAGAGGTGTGAAGGTGAACAGCAAGACCCTGGATTTACGAACCATCCTGGCTGTCTTGCCTGGCGAGCTCCCCTCTCCACTGGGTTATTTTCTCTCCGATACTATTCAGTCACTCATGTTACCCGTGCATGTTACCCACTTATGCAATGGAAGTGAAATCACTGGACTATAACTCGGACCTATCTCAGGGTGGTTTGCAGTTGGTTGGGTTAACTATGGTCTGATGCTAGCAAAGAGGGTTGGCCAATTTCTTTCCTGGTTGGCCCTGTCCAGGGTTATCTTCTGACCGTCTGTGCTGTCTCAGTCCAGATTGTTTATGTTGCATTAGTTAAGGTTACAGGGTCTTGGGTCAGTCTGAATAAAATGCTGAGATATCCTTTTCAATCTAAAGAATACTCTCACTACTGTAATTTTTTTTTGTTCTGTTGAATCTTAGGAGGACCTGAGCTCTTGGATCACACTTCAGGACTACATGGTCTGATGGCTTGTAGCGCTCTACTGCACACCTTAGGGTTCTTAACCTGAAAAAATATTACATCCTATTTTTTTGAAAGATTTAAGTTTCATGATAATTTACCAGTAATAACAATTTCAAAAAACATGTCTTATGTTTTGTTGCCTTAGGGCATTGCTATGCCAAAAGGGTACTAAAACACCAAGAAAAATATGATATTTTCAGAAAACGTATTAAGTGAAATATCGTAAGAACAAACATTTTTCCAAGAAAATGTGTTTAAAATATTTTTATTGGGCAGGAAATATAACTATCATCCATAACTCATTCTATTATAACAGGACTGCCAATTTTGGTAATTTAAAAACACAGATTAGAACACATTTCATATAAGCAATGTTTTCATCAGTACCATTAAACCTGAGACATAACAAATGTACTTTTAAGATAAACATTTGTCATGAGCGCTGTTTCCATCAACTCTATCACAACATGAGACAAGTTGCTACAGGGAAGCTGAAATCATGGCACATTTTGAATTGTGGTAGCTGAAGAACATCTTGTGGATCATCAACTTAAGGTTCGACTTCATTTCCTTCATGAAGATCATTTTCAGCACTTTCAAAAAGAAAACATTTTAAGATTGTTTAAAATGCACAAAATATCAAATTTGGGCACAGAACTACTAGTAAGAAAAACTAGTACATAACTACCTCTCATACCTAATTCTGGGGTCCATTCTTCCTCACCACCCTTCAACTCACTGTCCTCACCATCATGCCCATCGGAGGATATGATTCTAACAGCTCCCTAGGCTTCTTTCTCCCATAAAATGTCCCTGTGTCTATGTCCTGTGAATATCAGTGGATATGTTGGCAAAAACATTGACCAAGGCCATAATTTTACATTAAATTCCATGTATTTTATTCAGCATGATATTGCCCTGAAAAATAACTGTACAATGTTGCCCTAAGGCAACAAAAAGAAATAGAATATACAGTGTATGAAAACAAAATATGTTCAAAACCTATTGAATATGCTTCTTTACAGGTTCCTATATTAACAAAAGACAGTGCAAAAGTCTGAGGCACCTGAAAGTTGAAGTAAAACCATTTATTAGGGTATTAAGAGTTAATTAGTCAAATATACATATCATATATAAAAAATGACATGTGTAATGAAATGTATCTTACCTTTCTCTCACACCACGTGCTTGTATCGCACTTCTTCCTGAAAGAAGGTCCTTTACCTAATTGATATATCATGACAACGGACCTAGTTACTGCCTGACAATTGCTGCTGTCACTGTGGAGAGTCCAGCTCCGCTCTAGGTATCTTTCTAGATTTTGACTAGGGAGATTTTCCTAGCCACTAGCCACTATGCATAAATCTTTGCTGTTGCTTACTCTTTGGGGTTTCGGGCTGGGTTTCTGTATAAGCACTTAGTGTGACTCCCTCTGTGTGACTGCTGATGTAAAAAGGGCTTTAGAAAATAAATGAGATTGATTGACGTCGTCTGTCCCTGAGGACATTTGTAAACCACCAGGGTTTTCTGTCTTGATTTCATCCAATATCTCTCTGTTTTGGTCCGTTGTTTGAATAAGCTCTCTTTACAGAACCGGCGCAGCCCCACAGAGGGACCAAGGAGTAGGACCACATCGATCCTGTTGTTCAGTTTGGTTTGGGCTTTTCGCTTGTTGTTGTTTTTTTTCTTCTCTTTGCAAATTGATTGCGCTGCAATACTGCCATTAAAATCAATTTCGGTTGATGCTAGGCTGCACTCCCCGCTACAGCCCCTCTCATCCCTCCACACCCACTCCCCGCTACAGCCCCTCTCATCCCTCCACACCCACTCCCCGCTACAGCCCCTCTCATCCCTCCACACCCACTCCCCGCTACAGCCCCTCTCATCCCTCCACACCCACCTCCACGGCCAGCCCCTCTCATCCCTCCACACCCACCTCCACGGCCAGCCCCCATCCCTCCCTCTGCCTTGTTGGCATCTCTCTCTATTTAAAAATAAATTAAATTACTTTCGCCGACATGATTGAGCAGTTTTGGGTGCAAGAATAAAAATCGACAATACCCTTGTTGTGTGTGTGCGTGTGTGTGTAACGGCCAGAATTAAGTGAGTGTATCACCATTTTTGTGTGCGTGTTAGTGGTACATCACCGGGAGCGCCAGGCTCTTTGAAGCGTGCTAGATAGCAGCTCAGCCCTGGGTCACTGCTGTTGATACAGAGGGGCTTTTTTATGATGTGGCCAACAAGCCATTAAAATCAGTCCAGTAAACAATGCGTGCCGAGCGCCTCGAGAGCAGCGCCGCAACCCTCAACCCATTAAAATGAAATGAGATATTTGTTCTCCGCTTGGCTCCTGCTCCGTTTAATACATCTCACAGCCTCTCGCTGACGTGGCGCGCCTCTCGTCTGTCGCCCTCCCTCTCCTGTCTTTCCTCTCTTTATCTCTCCCTTCTCAATCTCTCCACAGCTTTATAGACAGACTCATAAAGTGGGCTTGGTGTCTTATCATATGCATCTGTGTGCATTCAGGTAAGAGTGGGAGAGAGAATGAAAAATTAGGTGCATGTACGCTATCATCTCCTAGAGACCAACAGAGCCAGCCCAGAGGACACATCAAGTGGTTCAGGGTAAGTGTGCTGATTTAGGATCACCTTTAGTTTGACCTTTTACATTCTAGTGAATAGGACTCAGTACAAAGAGCCTGTGATCCTAGATTGCACCCTGAGATGCGTACAGGTCTACCGTCTCTCTGCATCAAAGCTGCCCCCCTTTCAGACAGTGTTCTATTGTATTGCTTCTGTTATTGTCCTCAATGGCTGCATTAGCAAACACCTGCTGACAGAGCACAGAGACACATCTACTTACCCTTCCACTGACACAAACCTGCTATCTCTACCTCTCTGCCTCTGTCTCTCTCTCTCTCTTTCTATAACTCTCTATCTCTTCCTTTCAGCAGTGGGAGACAACAGTGAGAGACTGCTAATATTGAGAAATCTAATGAGAGCTTGGCCCAGTATACCACAGAGATCAGTATTTAAAAGATAAGTGTTTGACTTCTGTACAGGAAAACAGATTTGAGAGGGAAAATATTCAATGAAACAGTTTGTGTTTGTAGATGTAAATGGATATGTACTGTATACAAGTTATATTTTGTACTCTGTCACCACATTTTTCTTTTTTGAGACTCTGAACAATCCATATTCAGTGATCGACTTAAGAGGGAGCCTTACCAGCATTTATTGTTGTTTTTTTGCAAAATCATACCGGTAACTTTACAGGCAGTAACTTTTAGCCTAAATATCAAAGGACAATACCTTCAAAAGCTTTGGTGTGATTCAGAGTTGGATCTAATACCTGCACAGTCAGCAGCCCTCCACATAAGGGGAGCTGATATGTGTTATTTAGTAGCCTAACATGACAGCTATTGTACCTGGTGTATAGAACAAGAGCACAGTGATAGGAGAAGGTAGAACTCTGAGATCAGAGACCAGCAACCCTCCATTTAGATTAGAAGGGATATAACAGATGCTGCCCATTTTTGTGATAATTTGAGGGGAAACATATAAGGGCCGTTGTCCGTGACAACCTGGTCTAATGAGGAAAGATAGCTCCTTCGCTGATTCAGGTGAAGCACTGCCCATAGTTTACAATGAAAAGGTATGTTTTTTAACACCCTCCACTGGTTTATAAACAGATGTTCTACAAATTTAAAGCCAAATTCAAACTCACTCTAAAATCCGAATTATTTGCAATTAACTAGAGGAGACATGCGATTAATCTCAATGAATTATTTTAATGGTTTGATGGCACTAATAATGCATTAAAACAAGCTGGCAAATGTAAGTGAATAGCTGGTTTGTGCAAAGTTAGACATCACTACGAGTCTGTCACTGTTAGCAGAGGTGTCAGTTCACTGGCACAACCCTGGGACAGTAATGTCATTTATAAAACGGGTTTTGAGATATCTGCAATTAAATTGGCTAAGATTGGGTTCAAAGCCTTTGACAGTTCCCTGTTAACCACTCTGTCAGAAGTAGGCTAATCAGACAGTGAGGCTGTATGTTCCATAGAAGTATCAATATACCTACTCTGAGCAGCTCGACCAAGTCGAGAAAATGGTGGCAATTTATCTTGCATCAAATAAAAAACGAATCCGTCATTCACTCACCCAAATAACACTGTCAGAATTTCAGTAATCTCATCTGTTTTTGTAATAGAGTGCTTTTTGAACAAGCTCTTTTGCCTATCTAGCTAGCATTATACTGCGCACTGGCAACATCAGCTCAGTAATAGTAATTTCAGTCTGTCGTGTGTAAATGCTCACATTCATTGTGTTGTTGTTTTGTTTTTTTAAAGCAAGGCTAACTCAAGTCAACACTAAACCGTTGGGGATGGAGGAGGGTGGCAGTATTGGCAGCTTTAAAGTGAGGAGGATGTATTGTGGACTTTTAAGTGAACCTCTACATTTGTACAGGTTTGTTGGGGGAGAAAGCCAATAAGAGTGGGGGGTTATTGTGTACAGTTGGTTGTGAAATAATTTCAGTATGTTGGCAAAGAACTGTGCTGTTTCTACTTAGTGTAGTGTGTGTGTGTGTGTGTGTGTGTGTGTGTGTGTGTGTGTGTGTTTGATAATGTACAGGCTGGAATGGCAGAGATAAGGGACTGCTATTTGTAAACTTCCCTTTGAATCCTTTCACCAGATAATGCATTACAAATCACAAGTCCACAAATCTACAGGACATGCCCATATACAAGAGAGTTGGGCCGGTATTACAGCACCATACATCTTCTGAATACTGATTCCAACACTGAGGTTTTTGGAAGGGATGTTTGTGATTTGCAGCCAAGGACTCTTCTCTCTCTTCTCTATGCTTGAGCTTGGCTGTCATTTCCGGGCTCTATTCCCAGCCATTAGTAACGGAACAGAGCAGAAAATAAGGAGCGGAGGAAAAAGACTCAGGGACAAATAAATCGATGGGTGTTTTATTCCATGAGAGGATGATGCACACCTGGAGGAAATGGAGCATTTTATCATTAGCTGGATACTGATCCAATCTGATCCTAGTGGATATGGGCCCAACAGGACGGGGCAGGGGCACGGCTCTGTGGCTGGGGAGATGTCACGAGTGGTGTGTGAGGATATTGGTGTGTGAGGACAGTGGTGTGAGAGGACAGTGGGGTGTGAGGACAGTGGTGTGTGAGGACAGTGGTGTGAGAGGACAGTGGGGTGTGAGGACAGT
>JACXGI010004449.1:0-53715 GCA_016801175.1 Esox masquinongy | reverse complement strand
TACAGCCCTCTTTCCTTGTAACTACACTGTAACTACGTGGGAACAGACACCGCTTCAAATTACAGCCCTCTGTCCATGTAACTACACTGTAAATATGAGGGAACGGACACCGCTTCAAATTACAGCCCTCTTTCCTTTAAACAATGGTGTATTTACGTGGGAACAGATGCTGCTTCAAATTACAGCCCCCTTTCCTTGTAACTACACTGTAACTATGTGGGAACCAGAAACAGCTTCAAATTACAGCCCTCTTTCCTTGTAACTACACTCTAACTATTTGGGAACAGACACCGCTTCAAATTACAGCCCTCTTTCCTTGTAACTACACTGTAACTACATGGGAACGGACACAGCTTCAAATTACAGCCCTCTTTCCATGTAACTACACTGTAACTATATGGGAACAGACACCAAATCAAATTACAGACCTCTATCCAGGTAACAACACTGTAATTACATGGGAACAGACACCACTCCAAATTACAGCCCTACTTCCTTGTAACTACACTGTAAATATGTGGGAACAGACATTGCTTCAAATTATAGACCTCTTTCCTTGTAACTACACTGTCACTACATGGGAATGGACACCGCTTCAAATTACAGCCCTCTTTCCTTTGAACTATGGTGTATTTACGTGGGAACAGACCCTGCTTCAAATTACAGCCCTCTTTCCATGTAACTACACTGTAACTATGTGGGAAAAGACAATGCTTCAAATTACAGCCCACTTTCCTTGTAACTACACTGTAACTATGTGGGAACCAGAAACCGCTTCAAATTACATCCCTCTTTCCTTGTAACTACATTGTAACTAAGTGGGAACAGACACCACTTCAAATTACAGCCCTCTTTCCTTGTAACTACACTTTAACTACGTGGGAACAGACACCGCTTCAAATTACAACCCTCTTTCCTTGTAACTAGTTTATTTACGTGGGATCAGTCAGCACTTCAAATTACAGCCCTCTTTCCATGTACCTACACTGTAACTATATGGGAACAGACACCACATCAAAATACAGCCCTCTTTCCTTGTAACTACACTGTAACTACGTGGGAACAGACACCGCTTCAAATTACAGCCCTCTTTCCATGTAACTACACTGTAACTATGTGGGACCAGACACTGCGTCAAATTACAGACCTCTTTCCTTTTAACTACACTATAACTATGAGGCAACAAGACACAACTTCAAATTACATCCCACTTTCCTTGTTACTACACTGTATTTACATGGGAACTGTTAACACTTCAAATTACAGCCCTTTTTCCATGTAACTACACTGTACCTACGTGGGAAGAAACAACACTTCAAGTTACAGCCGTCTTTCCTTGTAACTACACTCTAAGTATGTGGGAACAGACACACCTTCAAATTACAGCCCTCTTTCCTTGTAACTACACTTTAACTATGTGGGAACAGTCAACACTTCAAATTACAGCCCTCCGTCCATGTAAGTACACTGTAACTATATTGGAACAGACACCACATCAAATTACAGACCTCTTTCCTTGTAACTACACTGTAACTACGTGGGAACGGACACCGCTTCAAATTACAGCCCTCTTTACATGTAACTACACTGCAACTATATTAGAACAGACACCATATCAAATTACAGACCTCTTTCCTTGTAACTACACTGTAATTAGATGGGAACAGACACCACTTCAAATTACAGCCCTCCTCCCTTGTACCTAAACTGTATTTACGTGGGAAGAGACACTGCTTCAAATTACAGCCCTCTTTCCTTGTAACTACACTGTAACTATGTGGGAACAGACACAGCTTCAAGTTGCAGCCCTCTTTCCTTGTTACTACAGTGTATTTACGTGGCAACAGTTAACACTTCAAATTACAGCCCTCTTTCCATGTAACTACACTATAACTATGTGGGAACTGACACCACTTCAAATTACAGCCCTCTTTCCTTGTAACTACACTGTACCTACGTGGGAACAGACACGATTTCATTTTACAGCCCTCTTTTCTTGTAACTATACTGTAACTATGTGGGAAGAGACACTGCTTCAAATTACAGCCATCTTTCCTTGTAACTACACTGTAACTATGTGGGAACAGACACCGCTTCAAATTACAGCCCTCTTTCCTTGTAACTACACTGTAACTATGTGGGACCAGACCCCGCTTAAAATTACAGCCCTCTTTCCATGTAAGTACACTGTAAGTATGTGGGAACAGACACTGCTTCAAATTACAGCGCTCTTTCCTAATCCTTACACTGTAGCTGTTTTTGGTACCATATAAGTACTAGTTAAAGATGATGGACTTACTAGGAACTTACATGGTAAATAAGGGTGAAGTTCACAAGTTATAGGAAATAATTAGCTACAACATGATGATGGCGTGAAGGTATGTTATGGAGTATTAACTGAAAACATATGATAATTTACCACAATTATTTTCTTTTCATCAGGTGTTATTACGAAATAGACTAGGTTTAATGTGTATTTCCACCACAAGCTAATGGATCTTACTTGCATCTACATTT
Source organism: Esox masquinongy (assembly GCA_016801175.1). Classification (NCBI taxonomy): domain Eukaryota; kingdom Metazoa; phylum Chordata; class Actinopteri; order Esociformes; family Esocidae; genus Esox; species Esox masquinongy. The sequence goes on along the minus strand of JACXGI010004449.1, from coordinate 51,198 downwards.
GGAAACAACACAACATTTAGGAGATTTGCATAGTGAGCCAGTCATCTTTGGTTATTCACATTTAAAATATGCCTTCTAATGTTAGAGTTTAATTGGCCTCAACAGTAAAATCTGACAAACTCTTATTTGTTAAGCCTATCCGTTTAATTTGTCAGCTTCTCGCTTTCAACGCGACGAAATAATAGCTTACTTTGGAGTGCTTTCGATCCGGCATATTGGAGAAAAAAACGTTTATGTTGCCACCTATTATGAGGAGAAGCATTGGGGGCTGTAGGACACCCAACAGATAAGTGCTTTCTGTGGCTTGATTTGTAACATGCATCTATAATCAATTCATACATTTGTGATTGATGTCAACGTGGCTTTTGGTTTGGCAAGAACCGATTGCCCAAACCGTGTTTGCGGTGAAAAGTTGCGCAAAGTGGAGAAATGCGCATCATCTTTCTTTTCTCTAAAATCTTTAATTCTGCGAGCGAACTTGCAATAAAATAATTAGTAAAGTCACATTTAAATGGTAAATTCATAAGCACGAATAAGAATGACAATTATATACTTTCAAAATTGCATTTTTATCACCTGTCTGTTTACTAAGTAGTTTTGGAGTAGTATCGTTCTTCGTTCATACGTACACGTAACAACTGCATTGTTCCTACATAACTACTCATTCTTACCACGTACTTACATTCTTGTTACTACGTAGTTACGTGGGAACTACCCTGTAAGTAACGGGCTGTAATTTGAAGGGTTACCAGTACCTCATCACCACTGTAAAGTATGATGTTGGCTCTTCGATGTTGTGGGACTGTTTTTCTTCCGTAGGCCTTAGACAACTTGTTAAGATACATGGTATCATGGACTCCATTAACTATCAGCAGATATTAAATCAAAACCTGACTGACTAAACTGGACCGTGTTTGGATCTTCAAACAGGACAATGATCCAAAGCACACCTAAAAATTTTAAAAAAAATTGTTCACTGACCACAGAATCAAGGTTTTGCCATAGTTTTGTTAACATTTTGAAAGAATGATCAAGAGGATAAACAATCAAGAATTTTTTTCACAGCCTGTTCTACAAATATTTACCAAGGTTGCCAATATTAGTGGGGCGCAGAGAGGCAAATTTGAAGAGGCACCGCCATCTTTCAAATTCGCTGTGTGGGAACATTTTGGATTCAGCGTTCCATACAGTGTTAATTTTGGCACATTTTTTTTGATTTAGTCTAATCTTAGTCATTCTGACTGAAATATCTTAAACTTTTTGTCACATAATTATCATTTGAATAATGATTTAGTCTAGTTATTGTCAAAAAGATGAAAACAGTGAGCCATTATAATCAACCAAATGCTTACGTTTTAGTCACATTTTAGTCATATCATTAACCTATAGTAAACATATCACTGACTGCCATGTACTGTACACAAACATACATATTCTCATTCTACCAACACATTTTTCTGCATGAACATTATTGGATGATTCTAGTCTCAAACTGGAGGAAGAACATTCATCTGCAGCAGATAAAGAGCAAAAAAATTCACTGATTCTGTGAGGTGAAATTTATTTTAACAACTCTAAAACACGAACGTATGAATGTATTTATCCATTGAAATCAGTTACAACAGTGTTGACCATTATCAGAAGGAAAAAATGTAACTCTCACAACTCTCACAACATATTGTAGCAAGCTAGCATATGTGACAGATAGCTACGTGCATCAACGGCAGCAGACGCCAAAGGATACTGGTCACTTGGCACTGGCAGGTGACTCCTTAGTGCAGTAGGTAGGGCGTCAGTTTCATAATCTCTAGATTGTGAGTTCGATCCTCACATGGGGCATGGTTTTTACTACATTTCGTTGTACTGTACTTATACTTGTTCAATTACAATAAAGTTAAAAAAATACAGAAGTTGATAGCTAAGTGCTTCAACAGTTGCAGGTGCCAAAGGAGGATTCAATTAAAAAAGGTAGGCTACATTAAATACAAAATCTTTTCAACAACATTGTGTTTTCTGTGTGATCCAATGTGCAAAATTCTATGGTTAGCTATGCCCAGCTAATTTAGCAAATGTTAGACGTTAGCCAAGTAATTTAACAAACGTTAGCCAGCAATGATGAAGGCATACAGTAATTTTGCCTACTAGTAGAGTTAGTGCTAGCTAGCTAGCTCTAACTGGCTACAGCTGAACATGCTTGGGCAAAATGTGAAACTTTCACATCTCCTGCAGTTAATCAAAATACTCTGCTGTGTTGCCATATAGCTATATTAAGTTTTTAACCACCAAAAATAGGGCTAATGGTTCTATTTTAGACTGTAGTAATGTCACGACCCCTCTCCTGTGAAGTGTGTTTTCTTGTGACTGTCTGTTTGTCCTGGTAACGAGCTGGGAGCGTGACGTCAGCTCGAGGGTGATGCTGGAGCCCAGCTGTTCGTCTGCAATCACACACCTGTTTCTGGTTCTCCAATCAACCACTCTATTTAGGAGGAACCCTGGCATCCCGTCCACACCGGATCGTTAAGTCTCATTCGTATGTTGACGCTCGTCCAGCTACTTTGCTTACCAGTTTTTCTGCTCTGCTCTATTTGCCTACTCGTTGCCGTTTGTGTTCTCACCCCATTCTCCCGTCCTCCCTCAGGATTACCATCTCATGTTTCACTCACCTGGAGACACACCCCGAAGCTGCATCAGTCCACCACGCCACGACCAACACTTACCTCCACGCTCCCTTGGGATTCCAGACCAGTCCTCACCCCACCATCCAGACTTGCTTCCTATCCCTTTTTCCTCGTTCTGACCTGTGTTCTGACAATAAACATCACCCCCTTTCTAGTTCTTGCGTCCTGTCTGCTTTTGGGTTCCGACCAGATCCCTGACAAGTAACAGATTTGTCCAATGATGTTAGCTAGCTTACATCAGATAGGGGGAATGGGGAATTTACATGCATATACATTGGTTCTTGTGACATATATGATTAATAATTCCAAGGCTCAGCACAGCATGTTTTGTGCTAGCCGGTCAAAGCCAAAGTGTGAATATAGTGCATCATGCAAAAAATGACTCACAACAGGTAGAACCAATTCTAGGTATTCTGGGTGTTTTTTGTATTAGTGACATGCATACACAGGCTGTAGTAATAAACCTGAAACTTACAGATGAATGAAGTCATTACCTTACCAAATTATAGGGTGTTTACCATGTAACAGTCAAAGTAAATGTAGATTGCTGCAAATAGTATTGGGGTGTGATTAGTTTGAGTATTTGCACTCGGGTAGTTTGCAAATTGTCTGCCATTATATACACCTGGGTGTAAATAGATACATGGGCTATCTCCACCCCGGGTGCAAATATCATTGTTGGCTTCGGACACCTGGGTGCAAATAGCATTCTTGGCTACGGACCTGGGTTCAAATAGCATTGTTGGCTACGGACATCTGGGTGCAAATAGCATCTGCCAAAAAATGAAATGTGTACTGCACACACGTTATCATTGCAGTAGTTTAAATGACATGGATGGAAATATCAGTTGGAAATGTAAGAACAAGGGGAAAAGAAAACGTTTGCTCATTAGTGTTATTTTAGCAGCAGGATATTATGCTGGCAGCACTCAGATTTTCTTTATCATAGTAAAAGCCATCATTGAAATTTATAAGGCAATATAGTTAACAATCTCGTCTGTAAAAAAGAACAGAAACGAACAATATTGGAACGGACATTAAACATAAAATGTATAGACCAGATTGCTAACTATATTGCCTTATATATTTCGATAATGGTTTTTAATTTGAAAAATAATTTCTCAGTTAGCCCTGCTAGGATAATATCCAGCTGTTAGAATAACGGCAATGAAGCCTCGTATGGCCATTACTACTTCTAACATGATGACACCATACGGTACCGAAACCGTACCATTACCGTTACCCACAAACTGCGGTACGTACCAAACCGTGGGCTCACTGTACCATTGCATCCCTAGTACACACACAAGCACACACACGTCATGACTACTTGAGTAAATACTATACACTTTATAATTAATGAATACACCGTGTTTCTAACCTCACAGTTGTAAGAGGCACTCCTTTTTGTGTTCAAAGGTAAAGTTCTCTTTTCCCTCTAGGCCTCATCTAACCCCATATAGATGAGCTTGGATGTTGAATAAAGTCAAAGGAATCACATGGCCATCAGTGTAAAGCAGGGTATTTCAGTGTGTAGAGAGTGAAAGGGACAAGCAGTACTGTCTGTAGCTACAAGGTAGCTACAGACAGAGCTAATTCTGTCTTTTCAGACCAGTGAAAGAAGCAATGGAAAGGAGTGTGCTGAATGAGTCTGTTCAGCTCCGTCTCTCATTGGAGATGAGTGAGAGGATTATCGTAGATAATAGGGATCGCTCTTATTACAGAATTACCCTTATTTAAATAGTTGAGAGGGGAAAGGATGAATGGGATATCAAAAATGTCTAGTTGGGTCTGATTGTTAACAAAACCCAAGGGTCACTTGTCCTACCTACAAAACAGCATGACATCGTCTTTTTCCAGAAAGCTCTGTGTTTGTGATGGATACTTCCAAATATGCATCTGTTTTACTATGTCATATGTTAGCTTGGTAGAAATTGCAAATGGAGCTTCAGTTAAGATCCCGAAGTGATGGGCACAGTGAGAACGATCAATACAGTTGTGTAAGGATAAAAATTATGAGGTGTTACCTGAAAGCTGTCAGTGAATTAGTATTTGCATGAGGAATAACCTTTCCAGAGACCTGCAAAGTTGACTTAGCTCCCAGAGCTAATACCTAGGCTTTAGCTAAGCGTTGCACTCTGATGTCACCTTACTTGACTCATCTGTTTTAAATCATATACTGCCATCAAAACATCACCCAATTTGCTACATTAGCAATAGACTACAAAAACATGCATAGAATAAATACAAAGAATATTGTGTGAAGTCCTAGTCTAAGCAATAAGAACAGACGGCAAGAAGTGGAATGTTAGCTAAAGAGACTAGTACTTATATCCTTGAAGGCCTACAATTGGCTTGAAAGGAATTCTACAGTAATGGTCTCTGAGAATGACTACCAGATTTTCCTCAAAAGAATTGCCTTGATAGACAGGCAAAATCACTCTTACAATAATGTACAGCACTGAAAGTGTATTAACTAAACAAAACATATTCTCTCAGAAATCCCTCACAAAGGCGTCAAATGGAAGATAATGACTTCCTAGAGCAACAAGAGAAGGGTAGAGGGTGAATGTGATATTCCATATGGAAGACAGGAACAAACAAATGAACAAGAAATTTAACCAACTGAAAAACAAAAAGAGAAACAACACCCAACATCAAAGAGTGGATAATGAGGCCAAAGCCTCTCCTCGCCATGTAAACTATCAGGCCCCAGTGACACACACACAAACACACACAATGCATTTGCACACGTTGCACAAATGTGTCCACACACACATGCACGCACATACACACAGACTCTGGGGTAGTGTTTAGAGCAGTGATGTCACAGTGAGACAAGAACAGAATGAGGGTGGGCAAACCCCTCTGTCCCAAACCTAATCACAGATTATCCATCCTGCAATAATACAAACACACACACACAGACACACACGTACAATTGGCACTCATGTAACACACATTAACAAACACATAAACACAAGGACAAATCATACATTTACACACTCACACAGGGGAAATTTGTCTCTGTTTTGGGGCCCTCTGTCTATAAGCCAGACTTGTTAGGAGGGATTAGTGTAGAGGGATAAAATAAACCAGTCCAATAAACCTTCTCACCGTACTCTATACTCTTAGTTCCTTTTGGGAACACACACAGACACACACACACAAACATACAAACACTCCTCCAGTATGTGCAAGAGAAATTCCTCTAGGAAATATAAAGAAATCCTGCCCAGAATCACTCCCTGTAATGTAGAATTATTCTCACCACATCTGTGTCAATTTTGTTCAGTTTTCAGTAATGCAGAACATTTGTGGCCTCTTATTACAAAGTAATTACAGGGTAGTTGGATTAAAAGTGCATCATTTATAGGAACAAGGAAGCTGTAATTACACATCCACTTGGTGATGTTATTACGGAAGCATATTTTGATGAGTTACGTGCAGTTGCTGTACTGCAGTCATAATGCAAGAACTTTATCTTGTTTCTCATCTGACCATGTTTCAACTACAGTAGCCTAATTTGGTGCTCTGTGGAAGTAGTTCAGCTATAGACATCCCAGCTAGCAATGACCAGTGGGTCGGCGGTCATTGGCCTGCGGCATTCAGGCCTCAGTTTGCGGACCATCTGCAAGTTGGGCTATTTTTGTTGTCTGGGTTGTCTAGTGCGTAATCATAGTTAGCTAGACTAATTAACTCTTATGTTTAGAGTTGGTCATTGGCTTGGAACTATTATTAGAAATACTTATCACTTTGTTGTCATTACTAACCACTGCACAAGCTCATATAATTAGGGTTTCAGCAGTTCACTGATGAAACCCTATTGTGTTTGTTCCGGTTCATTATTAGGGTTTCAGCAGTTCACTGGTGAAACCCTATTGTGTTTGTTCCGGTTCATTATTAGGGTTTCAACAGTTCACTGATGAAACCCTATTGTGTTTGTTCCGGTTCATTATTATGGTTTCAGCAGTTCACTGGTGAAACCCTATTGTGTTTGTTCCGGTTCATTATTATTATTAGGGTTTCAACAGTTCACTGGTGAAACCCTATTGTGTTTGTTCCGGTTGAATAGGGTTTCAGCAGTTCACTGGTGAAACCCTATTGTGTTTGTTCCGGTTCATTATTATTATTAGGGTTTCAACAGTTCACTGGTGAAACCCTATTGTGTTTGTTCCGGTTGAATAGGGTTTCAGCAGTTCACTGGTGAAACCCTATTGTGTTTGTTCCGGTTCATTAGGGTTTCAGCAGTTCACTGGTTTTTGCCATTTTGCATTTTTTGATAAACACAAAAAAATTAACTCCTCTGGCACCAAATGACCGATCTTCACGTACTTTGATATTTGGCATCTAGGGACCATGGTCTTCAAAAGTTATATCAGCCAGGCCATTATGTCAAAAACATGGATGTTATAGACCAATGAACATGTGAGGGGGCGAGGTTTTGCACATATATAGACACATCTCCTACAAGGATAATGGTATAATAATTCTACTTGGTACGTATGTTGACAAGGACCATATGGAAAAAATGACTGCAAGGATTTTTTTATCAACCACACAGTGGCGCTATTGAGGTTTTTCACATTAGCAAAGTCACCATACTCACTCTGTTTGAGATACAGCCATGAAAAGAGGTAGATAAGTCCACCTCCTCACAAGGAACATATTTGCCATTGGGACTGATAAACTTCTCTTTAATGGTTTGACGGCCATTTTGAATTTGTGAAAAACACTACAACATTAACTCCTCTGGGACCAAACGTCCGATCTTCACGCACTTTGATATTTGGCATATATGGACGATGATCTTCAAAAGTTATATCAATCAGGCCAGTATGTTGAAAAACATGGCTGCCATTGACAGATGAACATGTGTAGGGGCGTGGTTTTGCACATATTTAGACACATCTCCCATAAGGATAATTATATAATAATTCTACTTGGTACGTATGTTGACAAGGACCATAAGGAAAAAATACTGCAGCGGTTTTTTTATCAACCACACGGTGGAACTATTGAGGTTTTTCACATTAGCAAGGCCCCCCATGTTCACCCCATTTGAGATACAGCCTTGAAAAGAGGTAGATATGTCCATCTCCTCACAAGGAACATATTTGCAATTGGGACCCATTAAGTCGGGCGTAATTTTTGTTCGGCAATTCTGAATTTGTGAAAAATGCTTCAAACGTTACTTCTATTGCATCAAATGACCTATGTTAAGCATGATTACATTTGGTACACATGATCAGGGTTGTGAGTTTAATTTATATAAAAGATGTTTCCATTTGGCCACATGGAAATACTAGTAAAGGAAAAACCATACATGTAATGTAACAAGGCCAAACATTCAAGTGTATGTAAACTTTTGATCAGGGCCATTTGGGTGATTTCTGTTATCATTATGATTTAAAAAGGAGCCAAACAACTATCAGGTAAAAAATGGCGTCATATTTTCAAAATCAATGCCAAAATTTCACAATTTCTGCCAGGGTATGCAAACTTATGAGCACAACTGTATCAAATGTTGAAACTGAGAAATGTTATTGTTTTTGGAAAAATACATGCCCATTTTGAATTCGATGCCAACAACAAAAAAAAAAGCAAATGTTAAAAAAAGTTGGGACAGTGTTTACCACTGTGTTGCATCACCTCTTCTTTTAACAATACTCTGTAATCATTTGGGACCTGATGAGATCAATTGCTGTAGTTTAGAAAGTGAATTGTATTCCCATTCTTGCTTGATATAGGATTTCAGCTGCTCAACATTTTGGGGTCTCCTTTGTCGTATTTTTAATTTCATAATGTGCCAAATGTTTTAAATGGATGACAGGTCTGGACTGCAGTCAGGCTAGTTTAGCACACAGACACTTTTACTACGGAGCCATGCTGTTGTAATACATGCAGAATGTGGTTTGGCATTGTCTTTCTGAAATAAGCAAGGCCTTTCCTGAAAAAGATGTCGTCTGGATGGCAGTATATGTGGCTCCAAAACCTGTATACTTTGTTCAGCATTAATGGTGCTTTCACAGACGTGCACTAATCCACTCCCATACCATCACAGATACTGGGTTTTGAACTGTGCGCTGACAACAAGCCGGATGGTCCCTAGCCTCTTTAGCCCAGAGAACGCGGCATCCATGATTACCGATAAGACCACAGGACAGTTTTCCACTTTGCCTCAGTCCATCTGAAATTAGCTCGGGCCCAGAGGAGGCACTGGCATTTCTGGATGACGTTTATGTATGGTTTCTTCTTTGTATGGTAGGGTTTTAACTTGCATTTGTGGATGCTGTGACATACTGTGTTCACAGACAACGGTTTTCGGAAGTGTTCCTGAACCCATGCAGTGATTGTCCACTACGAAATCGTGTCTGTTTTTAATGCATTGCCATCTGAGGGCCCGAAGATCAAGGCCATCCAATTTTATTTTTCGTACAGGTGCAGTGAATAACACTGATAATCTTTGACACGGTTCCCCCATCTGCGACTTCACGTCCCTCTACCTGACGCCTCCCGGATTCCCGTCGGACACGAACCTAGCGCATCCTCGTTCCGCTGTTCTCCTGGACCTGTTGGTTTCCCTCCGATCTATGTGTCTCTATGCTCCGTATCCAGCTGTTCGTCATTCAGTTCGTTAGTGTCTGTATTTAAGGTCAGGGGGCGGGATTGGTGTCTGTGATTCCTCGTCTGTGCATTTGGCTATGGTATCTACATGATGTTTAAGTTACGTTATTGGCTCTCATGCCCATTGTTTTGTTGACTTTTGTTATTTCTGTTTATACTGCCTGCTGACGAGTTGTTTTTTCATTACACTGTCCTGGGTTAACCCGCATCTCTGCGTCCGACTCTTCTTCCTACTACAAACGTCACAATCTTGTTATCATGGCAGCTGTCAGTGGGTGGGATAGATTAGGCAGCAAGTGAACATTCTGTCCTCAAAGTTGATGTGTTAGAAGGAGGAAAAATGGGCAAGCGTAAGGATCTGAACGACTTTGACAGGGGCCAAATTGTGATGGCTAGATGACTGGTTCAGAGCATCTCCAAAACTGCAGCCCTTGTGGGGTTGTCCCTGGTCTGCAGTGGTCAGTACCTATCAAAAGTGGTCCAAGGAAGGAAAAGCGGTGAACCGGTGACAGGGTCATGGGCGGCCAAGGCTCATTGATGCACATGGGGAGCGAAGGCTGGCCCGTGTGGTCCGATCCAACAGACGAGCTGCTGTAGCTTAAATTGCTGAAAAAGTTAATGCTGGTACTGATTGAAAGGTGTCAGAACACATGGTGCATTGCAGTGTGTTGCGTATGGGGCTGCATAGCCGCAGACCAGTCAGGCTGCCCATGTTGACCCCTGTCCGCTGCCGAAAGCACCTACAATGGGCACGTGAGCATCATAATTTTACATCACGTGGATGGCCGGGTGCGTGTGCGTCGCTTACTTGGAGAACACATGGCACCATTATGCACTGTGGAAAGGAGGCAAGCCGGCGGAGGCAGTGTGATGCTTTGGGCAATGTTTTGCAGGGAAACCTTGGGTCCTGCCATTCATGTGGATGTTACTTTGACATGTACCACCAACCTAAGCATTGTTGCAGACCATGCGCACCCTTTCATGGTAATTGTTTCCCTGATGGCATTGGCTTCTTTCAGCAGGATATTGCGCCCTGCCACAAAGCAAAAATGGTTCAGAATTGGTTTGAGGAACACAACGAGTTCAAGATGTTAACTTGGCCTCCAAATTCACCAGATCTCAATCCAATCAAGCATCTGTGGGATGTGCTGGACAAACAGGTTTGATCCGTGGAGGCCCCATCTTGCAACTTACAGGACTTAAATGATTTGCTGTTAACGTCTTGGTACCAGATACCACAGCACACCTTCAGAGGTCTAGTGGAGTCCATGCTTTGACGGGTCATGGCTGTTTTGGTGGCAAAAGGGGGACCTACACAATATTAGGCAGGTGGTCATAATGTTATGGCTGATCGGTGAATATCCAGTCCGTAATACCATGAATCTCATATATTTAAGAGAATAATTGCATTATGTGACCCTTTTATACGGTTTTTTGTTTTTGGAGGAAACAAACCAGCTATGGAGTGATTGGAGTCATTGTCTTCATTATAGGTAGGCTGTATAGCTATTTGCTAGCCATGTACAGTACTCTGTGTACAAGAGTACACTTTGGTTCTGTTAATAAATGCTTTGTTGCCCACATTATTTCAGCAAAAATTTAATGGCTGTGGTAAAAGCTGCATCCCAGCTGTTTAAATAGCATAATGGTTAAAGACGCAGTCTGCCACATAGAAAACCATGGATCAAAACCAGCCAGGACAACAACATGCAGCCCTTCTAATCACGGGCTGGCTGAACTAGGCTTGCCTGGTTCCTTTTCTGTTTTTTGAATAGTGTACTTTATCTGCTGATAGGAACATTGCTGAAAGACATTCGATCTATCAATCAGGGACAACTACAAGTATATCTAGAACTTGTAGTGTGATCAGAACAACATGTAGTGTAATTAAACAAAACATGCCCACATTCATTTTTTAGATCTCGTTCCCCTTCAGTCCGCCCACAGTGATGTAATACTGTGTGCATTTTTGTCCACAAAAAAAATAATCCTTGCTCTTCCTGGACAATTATGTGTGAAACAAATCTCACTGCCCTAGAAATCTCAAACACGATATATATCACTTAAGGTCCCCCAGGGTGAAGTGCCCCTTTAAGCGGGAGCTGTCTGGAGCGCAGGAGCTGAAATTATTGTTTTGTAGCAGTAACTTTACTGGCAGTTGACTTGTATTAGCTTTCCAGTGCGTTTGACAGGTACTTTTTTTTCAGAATAGCAATGAAGTATATGCATTCATGTTGTGAATTGTGTTTACTCTGCACTAGTTTAGAAATCCTGCCTAAGAACACACTAGTAGGCTACACATCCATTAGTATAATGGATGCACTGTTCCAAGTTATTGGATATTGGAATATCTCTTCTTGAGCTCCACATCCCCACCTCCCTCCAAGAACCCATCAAACGAGAAAGCCAGCGGCAGCTCCTCTAACTGACCCTTTATTGACAGATTCATCCTGATGATCGGATTTGGAGCCTTGATCACATAACTAGTGACTAGGTTGGGGAAGGGTATTGGCTGATGAAGCTGAAAGTCCAGGCACTCAGATTCAATATGGAATAATTGCAGATTGCAGATAGGGGGCGTTTCTGTATATACTGTAAAGCCCAGAGGTACCTACCGTTGGTTTACCAGAATATATTGTAACACCCAACAGTGCCTATTATTGGTTTACCTGAATATACTGTAACACCTATTAGTGCCTGCCATTGATCAATTTGTTGTTAACTTTCATTTGTCAGTCCCCAAGCTGGACATCCTGGTTGTATGCTATGTTCAACCAGAGATATTATTCAAAGCACAGTAAAAGTGTATCTTGTTCAACAAACTTAGGTTATGATGTTGAAAAAGCAGTGAGGCATGCTCAAGTCTAGATATGGTAGTACGAAAGATGAAAATGCACTTCTTTTTATATTAATAGTTTAGATATGATTGTAATAAATGTTACATTTAATCATATCCAACAAAGCTGTATTGCATAGCCTACAAACATTAAACTGGAAAAATATTGCATTGCTGCTAACAGTAATGAAGTTAAATTAACAACCGGCACAATGTATTAAGTCTTCTTTTGTTAGGGTCTTCCAATACCGGTTTCAGAGTCTGAAATACCATTTAATTGTATTTTTTCAGGATGAAAATTGATGACACTTGAAATTGTTAAGCAACATATAAAACTAAAGGTCAACAATTAAAAGTTTAAGAGTCTCTTAAAATGTTTTAAATGTTGGGTTAGGGTCAAGATTGACCCAGTGGTGAAGAATGGTGGTTGAGAATGCTACTGAGTGCAGTTTTACTACACTTACACATAAAAACACATGTACATACACACTCAAATACGCTACCGTTCAAAAGTTTGGGGTCATTTAGAAATGTCATAGTTTTCCATGAAAACACACATTAAATAGGTTTGAATAGGTAATATAGCAAAATGAATAGGCCATATAGTCATTGACAAGGTTTGAAATAATGATTTTTAATTGAAATAATAATTGTATATTTCAAACTTTGCTTTCATCAAAGAATCTTCCATTTGCAGCAATTACAACCTTGCAGACCTTTGTACAATCTTGCTGTCAATTTGTTGATGAAATCTGAAGAGATTTCACCCGATGCTTCCTGAAGCACCTCCCACACGTTGGATTGGCTTGATGGGCACTTCTTATGTAACATACGGTCAAGCTGCTCCCATAACAGGTCAATAGGGTTGAGATCTAGTGACTGTGCTGGCCACTCCATTATAGACAGAATACCAGCAGACTGCTTCTTCCCTAAATAGTTCTTGCATAGATTGGAGCTGTGGTTTGGGTCACTGGCCCACGTTCATGAAACGTGCGTACAATAAAAAAAATGATTGTACGATCCTTTCACTGACCGAGCTGGTATTCATCAATATTATCTTTGTCGTATCCTTACGATGAAACTCACATCTGGGCGGACATCGTGTAAACCAACGTCAAAAAAAAAGATAATGCTTGATTCGCAATAAAATCATCATTATCACGAAAAACAACAATCGTAACAGCCTCAGTAAAAACAACCGCAATTATAATAATGGATGATATAAAATAAGATGATGAGGAATATAACATATACAGTACAAAGGTACTGCAGTATTAAATATTGTATCACTACCATATTAATGTATTATTTATTTCAATTTATTCTGCAATTTCTATCTCTTATTTCTGTTGTTCATGCGTTTGTAAGATTTGAATTGTCTTTGTGTATGTAATGTGCTAAACAAATAAACTTGCTTTGCACTGCTTTTCCTAAGTCACTCAGGCATATAGTATCGACATACTTGGAGATCATAAATGGTCATTATAATTTTTGGTGGCAGGCATCTTGATTAGCTAACAGGTCTTAAATTGACTAGTGAGAGGATAAATAAACCAGTGGTTCTGGGTCGAGCAGTTAACATAATGATGGCAGAGATTGCACTTCTAATGGACTTCGGCTCTCGGATGAGACGCGAAAGAGTGTTCTGTAACTGCGCAGACTTTTTGATGGAGAACGACAAATGGTAAATTTGCCATTTCAGGCTATAATTTATGCTGAAAGCTGTCAATTCATAAGTTGATAATCGTATGTAAATAAGGACAGGTGCAGCACGTTCTTGCGTCCACGGCTTTAGCAATCTATTTATCAATCTGCGATGACATCTATGCTCATTTCTAAGAGGTGCGATAGTTCTGTAAATCACACTTGGAGATGATCTTAAGTCTCTCCCCACGCTTGAATCTGAGATTTTTTTCTGAGAAGGCTTCATGAATGAGGGCCACTGTCCTGTTGTAGAAGGAAATTGGCTCCGATCAACACATAACACCTATTGGCACCAGAACACAACACCTATTTTAAAGACTCTACATTAGCTGCCTGTGATTATTAGAATTGATTACAAAATTGCCCGATTGATTTTTAAAGTAGTACATGGCTTTGCACCTGAATACTAGTCTGACATGGCTTTTAGATATGTGACTGGTCAGTCCCTCAGATCATCTGGTACTGGTCTTTTGGTTGTCCCAAGGGTCAGAACCAAAACTCTGGATGAAGCCTCTTTCAGTGTAGTGTAGTGACCCTGTTAAACCTGTTGTTGGTTTGGATGTTAGCTAATGTAGGAAACTAGTTTGAAGGTCTGTGGAGATTCGACTAACTGGTTTAACAATGCATAAGTATACCGACACCACATCTCTGCACGCTTATAGCTTAGTGAGGTAGTGGTTAAAGACACAGTCTGTCACATGGGAGACCCTGATTCGGAATCCTGGGAGAGCAACATCATTCATCCGTTTTGATCACGGGCCGGTCGAACTAGCCTTGCCTGGTTCCTTGTCTTGTTTAACTTTGTATTCATTTTCATTTCTATCTTTACTGTAATTCATCCATTTTATCAAAGCATTATTTATTAACTGTTTTATTCTTACTCACTTGTTAAGCACCTTGAAATGCACTTTGTCAGAAATGTGCTATATAAATAAAGATTGTATATCCATCCTCTAATTAGATTTCTCAATCCTATGTGTATGTGATTTGCCTGGGGTTTCCTTTCTGTTAGTGTCTTCAAACTAGTTTAAATTCAGGTGATATTATTTTACTCTGTTATGTCATGAAGCTCCAACCCCTAGAGGGATCCGCTCCTAGTGGTTTACCCCACCACATACATGGCCATCACTGAAAATTAAGTATGCACATAGCTCAACCAACTGGGGCACACCTGCCCCTATATAACTGTGCGTGACCTACATACCTGAGCCTCCCATTTTCTTGAGCTCATCTGAACATCACTGGAATTTACTACTTGCACTTGATGATTTTTTGATGCCGGTTTTTCTTTGATAACCGTCATCATGAGGGAATATTTCACCACCATCTGTCGCTGCTCTGCCTTTGTTACGGGCAAGGCTTGTGTGTGGTGCCTGGGACCCAAGCACGCACCGGAAGGCCTGATTGACCCCCCCGAAGTGCCAGAGCTGCGCCGTCCTGCTCTTTACAGTACAGAAGGAGAGGCTGCAGTACTTCGAGGAAGTAGTGTGGGGTTTAAGTGAGGTGGCACGGCGTTGAGGGACAGAGAAGAGGAAGACGACGACCTCTCTGTGAACTGAGTTTTCTGTAATCGTCGAGAGAGCGGATTTGCATTTGGGGATTCCTCTCCCCCCTCTAACTCCTCCAAAGGAATGCACCTTCATGGCCGGCGGTCCATGGTTGTTGGAGAACTTGTTAGCAGATTATAGAATGCAGCGATCTTTGTGAGGACAAAACCTTTGGCTGTCCCTGTCCTCTCTCAAAGAAGCTGAGAGGACTCCGCCTCTTAATGCACCAATTGTCTCGTCAGGGTTGTTTGGTGATGCGATTTCATCAGCTGCTGAGACCTTGCAATGTGTAGAGGACGACAAGAGTGAGTTGTCTTGTCATCTTCCTCTTGCTAGACATTGTGCTGTTTCTACAATGGCTTCTTCATCCCATGCTACAGCCGAGGCCTGGCTCCCTAGATGCCCCTTCCTCTGAAACTCCAGCTCGTCAAAACTCGACTCCTCCCCCTGCACCTCCTCCGCCGGCTCCTCACCCTCGGTCCCTTAACCTGGCGTTAAGGTTAACCTCTCTTTGGCCTGAAACAAAGCGTCGGAGAACATGATTAGACGAGGAGTTGGCCAGGGACAGAGCGATTGCCTACCCGGCCCGACTTGTGCTCCTGTTTGTGATGTGGTGTTGGCCTCCAATGTGTTTTTTGCTTGCACATTCAATAAAGCTACAGCAGAAAGTTACTCTTTCCATGAAAGACGTTTTTCCATTCAGTCTCAGGCCCATGCGTCTGAGTCTGTTGTGCCACTTGCTATTCCTGTAAGGAACAGCTTAGCACTTCCTTTGGTAACTGATGTCATGCCGGTTAGCTCTCAAACTGTGGTGACAAAGGTCCCATTGGAAATGAGAAGCAGCATATTTGAGGAACAAGTTCTCTCCCACTCATCCTGTCATGTCAGGGTCTCACACTGATGCCACCTCATGCTCTTGTTCTCTTCCTTTTATGGTAAGAGTTAATGAGATCCAGAGATCGTTTAGCATAGAGTGTGTGAATACTATCGGGGACATTTTATCTATAACTGACTCAGTTTCCACTACATCAGTTATAGAAAAAACTGTTAGTCTAGGGAAGAGACAATGCAGGCAGTGTGATCCATAGCTAGCTCGGCGCCTTCACCGGCTAGCTCATTGCCTCGTCACCATAGCAACGCGTTTAAGCGGGCTGGGTCAGAACACCTGAGTGAGTTGCTAAGCATGCTCGTACGGCTTCACCGGGTTACCGTTCTCCTGCCTAATTAGAGTTGACTGGTAAAGAGTTTGTATGTGTGTGTGCTTCTGTAACAGAGCCTCTTGCAGCTCAGAACAATGTTGCAATCCCTCTCTCTGTAAGGTTAGAGGAATGCGTTTCTTGTGTTACTGACTCAATCGTTACTATTGCTCCCTTTCGGGACTCACCACCCATGGACCATGCCTTCCCTTTCTACACGTGAGCCAGTGGCGTCAGGGGTGAGAGAAGATTACGAGAAATTCCTGAGAGACGCTCTTCATTTACATGCACTCACGTCCTCTCAGCATTATTGGAAATGGCGTCAGAACTGTACACTATCCGTTTGGCTTGATCGCACAATATGGAAGGGGTACTCGGTGCAATTTGGCAGCCCCTGCCTCTGATTGCAGGAGTGTTGGAGATGGCAATGTGGTCACCAGAGAGGGTGACAGCCCTACTGTCTGAGATAGCAGAACATTTAGTGAAGGGTGCTATCGATGTCGTTCCGACGGCCCAGAGAGAGAAGGGTTTTTACTCCCTCTACTTCCTGGCGCCAAGGATGACGGAGGCCAATATTGGATTCATGCATTCTGAAGAAGTGTGTGACCAAACGTGCATTCCACATGCTCAGGACGAACAAGCATAGACCTGAACAGGGCTCGCAACTAACTTTTTTCCTCACTGTCCTGGCACCGCCCCGAAATGAAATTTCAATCGTCCGAAACTGAACTTGACCCATCCCAAAATTAGAATATGGGAGACTGGGGATAGTTGTAACATTTTGGACATTTCTGTCTGTATCCTGAAGCTCTTTTAAGCCAGTGCATTCAAAATTGTATACAAACTAGTTACACGTGTCTGCTATTAGATGGCGTAGTTGTTAAATCTGTAACACAAACAAAAAATGCATGGTTTAGTCTCAAACACATGGAGTGAAATGTAACAATTCACAACATAGTCTGGGTTAGTTATAACATCCTGGGGTGAAATGTAACATTATAAAATAATGATTATGACAAAGATTTGATATTGAAAGCTATTTATTCAAAACTCAAATTACTTTTTAACATAATTGGTGTGTGTGTGTGATTGAAGTATATTAGTTACTGTCAGTCATAGTAGTGAGACATTTGAACATAATACGTTTGAACAAAATGAACAATACTGAATATTAGTGTGTGTGTTTGTGCTTGTTTGTCACGGTCAATCACAGTGGGGACAGACATATGTCACACCTGGAGTGCAGGCCTCATGGGCACACAGAGTAGCCTACAGGTTTTACACTAAGATATGAACATTGAAAAAATGTGCAAAAGTGCACCAGCTTTAACAATTGAACATTAGTGTTTGTGTGTGCCATGTTGTTAGTCACCATCAGAGTCACAGTGGTGACAGATGTATGGCACTCCTGGAGTGCAGGCTTCGTGGGCCCGCAGAGTACAGGTCATACACCAAACCCAATCTTCTTCTGGCTTTGAGTTATTGAAGTGTTCCATGCACACAAAACAGAAATTCTCATCAGCGTCTGAGCAATCTGTGTTCTGTGGCTCGATGTTATGCATTTTCTGATTTTTCTTTCCTGATGCTTTCTTAGACAGCATAGGTTGTTGTTGGTTTGTGCGAGTTGATTTGTCTTGTTTCTTGCCCAGACCTCTCTTTGGCAAGCTTTTTTCTGTTTCACCTTGTCAGACCTTCTTCTCTGTTCTCCTTCCAGGGCCATCTTGACAGGTGTATGTGTGAGTATTGCTGTTTGTTTCCTTTTCCTTCCTGATACAGGGATTTTCCTTAGTCCGGTTTTTGGTAAGTGTCACACATCAACTGGGCTAAAGTTCAAGTGACCTAGTGTTTCTTCAGCACAGTTAGAGTGGCCAGTTGGCAGCTGGAGGAGTGGACAGGTGGGCAGCTGGAGGAGTGGACAGGTGGGCAGCTGGATCAGGACGATCTGTGACCTGTGAAGGTGGAAACTCAATTTCCTCAAATATTTCTGGATTGTACAGCCAAATTCTACTGTACTGGAATCCATCCTGTACATTTTTTGGTGTAGCTGCAGCTGGGAGTGCTGTCCTCACAAGACCTGGTATGTCATATATCGTCATGGTCTTTCCTGGATGTATTCTCATCCACGAATCGCTTGTGCTGTTCACCATCTTCTTGAGTGGGCCATATACACTCCTGTCGAGGGGATGGAGCTTGTGACTGCAGTGAAAGTGGAATGTTAGCATCACAATTCCATTGTTCTTGCAGAAGTCGATGGCTGCAGTTGAAAGGTGTGAGCTGTGGTTATCTAAGAGAAGTAGAACCTTTTTTTCAGGGCTGACTTTGGTGTGCTTAAGAGTGCTTAAGAAGTGCTTAAGAAAGATGACGAAATCCACCTCCTGCATCCATCCTGATTTATTTCCACTTCCAATACTTCCTATTGGCCCATCTGGTACAAAGTGGTCTGCGTAACGTATGCGTGGGAACACAAACATTGGAGGAATTGTGTTGCCAATAGCATTGATTGCACATGCGATAGAGACCAGTGAACCCCATTCTGCTGACGTCATCGCCCCAACATGTTTGGTGCCATGTTTTGCAATCACTCACCCCTGGGGTTTGCACAGTTGTTATGCCAGTCTCATCAACATTCCAAATGTCATTTGCAGTTAAGTTGTGCCTCCTCATAGCTTCATCGAGTTTCCTGAAAAACATTGCCACATTGTTTCTATTAAAACTGATGGCCCATTCCAGGCTTGTGGCCTCGGCATTCCTAATGGACAGTGTTGGATTTCTCTTAGTGTGGGCTGAAAACCAGTCTGCTGCAGCTTTTGAAGGTTCATCCCATGACTTTGGATGTTTGCACTCATACTTCACTGCAAGCTGATATGCAGGTTCTCTCACCTGTAATTTTAAATCACATAAAATGTCTCAATATTTCCCCATACATTACATTTTCAATTGCTACCAATATAAATTGATTATTTTCCCCTGACTTATCCTTTACCAATTCCTATTTGCTTACCTCATGTGGACCCAGTCCATAATATGCATCAGCAGCCCTCATCAGATATTGTGTCAATTCTCTCTCTTGTTCGTCAGTGAAGACCTTCTTTCCACTATGGTAGCCTACACTTGGAAGTTCCCATGATCCCTTGTCTTCTAAATTCTTCCTCTCCTTACAGAATCCTACCAAGTAACATGGCATATGCCATACAATTTTGGCACAGATCTAATGGATTGTCCCCACTCTTAAACATCTGATGCACTCTCCAAAATGTTGAGAGGCACCCTCCGGGTCAGTCTTTCTCTTCCAAGACCTAGGTATACTGAAATTCAAAGAAAACATATATATGCCTACAACGAAAATTTTGCATGGGGTAGGTTGTAACATTTTCATTGTTGTTACAACTAAACCAGACTCCTATAGTCATGAATTAGTTTACCTTACATCTAACAGGTAAAACATTATCAATAACAACTTGCATGAAAGATATCTAGATAGACACACAATAAACATGATTTAAATGGTGAGTTTAACTACATAGCTGGCAATACTGTAACAAAAACAAATGAGGTAAAAAAACCTCTTACCTCAAAATTTGTTGTTTCCTTTTTTTTGTTTCCTTTTTCCTTTTAAAATTGGATGTCTGCCACAGGGTGCTACTTCTTCATAGGTGGAATAAGGACTAAACTGAGCATGTGCAGAGGGAATCAGGTGATTTGTAACTTGTTCCTGATTGGAGAAATTGAATGTGATACAACTGACCCATTTTACAACAATCCCCGGTCTCCCCTACTTGATTTTTTTACATTTTGAAATACCAACAGGGGTTTAGGTCATTTGCAACACTTTTTAAGTAAATTGTTTATTTCTGACACAGACAGTTGACATTACATACACCACATTTGTTTAGTTATTAATTATTTAATTTATTAATAGAACTCTAACTTAAATGACATAATTCCTTGGAGATGATGTTAAGATATTCTATTCCACCACTAGCTGCCCGGTTAAACAACATAACACCACAATATAGCCTACTAAAAAGCATGTGTTACCCAGACTTCACTTTCTCTGCTTCACCCACACTTTCATCCTATAGTAACTAACAATAACATCAGTCAGCAAAATGTGTAGTTAACTGATCATAGCTCAAATGTCCAACCATAGAAAAAAAGCAGATTATTTTGAAGACTTCCTGATTTACCATTGAAACCTGCATTTCTTTCCTGTTAAGTTTACAAAACGTTTATTGGACTGTCCAAAGGCAGTAAGGCACAAACCTATAGTTGCATCTTCCCTCTTTCATTTTTTCCCATTAGCTACAGTCAATATATCCATCTGTCACATTACAAAAACCGCTTGCATCAAATGCGCATTTGAGAATGTTGTTCTCTCGATCGACCGCCATCTTCCCAATGAACGCATTGCAGCGCTTGTTATGTGACTTAGTTATTTATAGTTAATAAACTTTTAAACTAAATATGATGATTTCATCGGCCTTGTGTTTAAACAGGTTTGTATGGAACCACTGGTGAATGCATTTTGTATTTTTCTGGCTTATCGTCTCGCAATCATCCCAAAGTCTGTGTTGAACCATTACAGACATATTCAAACGACGGGATGTCGTTAATTCTGAGCCCTGTACCTGAAGGACGCTTAGTTGAATGTGTCAATTGTTCCTCGTCACAGGAACTTCTTCCGATTCTCCTTTCAGGGCACAGCATATGAATACACAAGAGTTTCTGGTTTTGCTCTGAACCCACATACCTTCTCCAAATGTGTGGAAGTTGCGCTGAAGCCGTTAAGCAGACAAGGGATCAGAGTTCTAGGTTATCTAGATGACTTATCGTCATCGATGTTCCTGGCATCATCAGCAGAGCTGGCAATGGCTCACACAGCCCAGTTGATGATGCTGTTCACGTGACTGGGCCTAGCTGAGTATTGGACAAAGAGCGCTCTGTGGCCCAGCCAGCAGGTGTCCCCTCTGCCCTCCGTCTGTGTCAACCTCCTTGTGTGAGGTCTGTGCGTTCGATCATGACCCTACTGGGTCTCATGTTGGCCGCCCGCGCAGTGGTTCCTTTAGGGCTGCAAAGGTGGTTCGCCTGCCAATGGGTGGACCCCATGAGTCATCAAAATCGACGTGTCACTCCCTGGTGCCTAAACAGGGGAGCTAAACCATTAGAGGAACCCGGCCGTTCAGAGACAGGGTGTTCCCATGAGCAGGGTCACGACATTCGTTCAGGTTTTCACAGATGCGTCGTTGATGGGCTGGGGAGGCGTGTGCCAAGGTGAAGCAGTGAGGGGCGTGTGGCCACAAAGCGACAGCCATATCAACCTACTGGAAACTCAAGACAGTTCTCTTGGGGCTGACCCACTTCGCTCCTATGCTCAGGGACCGAGATGTCTTGATACGATAAGACAAGCAGTTACACACATCAATTGTCAAGGGGGAGTCAGGTCTCCTGCATTCCACCTGTCGGCGATGCGCCTGTGGCTTTGGGAGCACAGACACCTATGTTCTATGTCAGCAGTTCACATACCGAGCTGCCTGAACGTAGGAGCCGATCTGATGTCACAAGGGGGTCCTTGAGACGACAAGTGGCGTCTACACCCTGAGATCGTCTCCCTCATCTGGAAGAGTGTTGGGGAAGCTCGAGTAGACCTATTCACATCGAGAGAGAATGCACACTGTCGCCTTTGGTTTTCTCTGAGGGATCAGGACAGCCCTTCATTCGGGCTGGATGCGTTTATGCACCATCCATTATCTCCAGGTCTCCTTTACGCATTCCCGCCACAGACGTGCAATGCACACCTATTGGCACGTGTAGAAGTGGGTTGACTGAGTGTAATTCTGATCGATCTGGATGAACCAGGGGCGGTTTGGTTGATACAGCTGCTCTCAAGGACTCCGTGGCCGATTCCTCATCGCCTGGACGACCTGTCTCAAGCGAGAGGCACAATCGAACGCTTACCGGCGTTTAACGGCCCTCTGGCAGCTTGGCTCCTTAAAAGGACAGGTTAGCTCGCCGTGGATTGTCAGACGAGGTCATTCGTACTACCCAAGATGCTAGAGCCAGCTCAACCTCCAAACTGTACACCACTAGACAGTCGATGTTCCCGCATTGGTGCGACAGAGCCTCTATTGACCCTTGCTCTGTGGAAAAGATACTCTTTTTTACAGTATCTTTTTGGTATGCAGCGATCGCCCTCGACCGTCAAAGGCTATGCATCTGCGATCTCTCAGCATGTCACGAAGGCTTGTGCAGTAGGACTGTGTTCAGCCACCCCCTGGTGAAGCGTATTCTAATCGGCACACAACGTCTGCGCCCTGTGATCAGAGTCAATGCACCTCAGTGGGAGCTGCCCGAAGTGCTGAAGGCTCTCTGTGAGCCGCCATTCGAGCCATTGGCACAGATCTCCCTGAAATTCCTGTATTTAAAGACCGCAATGCTTTTGGCACTCTGTTTTGCCAAACTTGTGAGCGATCTATGCGCTCTCTCCACTTGTCCAGATTGCCCTGATTCTTTCAGATCTTGTGTGGTTGAACTACATGCCTTTTTTCCACCTCTGCATAAGGATACAATGGAGGAGAACCATCACAAGCTGTGTCCCATTCGCGCTGTAGCAAATTACGTGGAGCACATGAAACGGATCAGATCATCCCCTCATCTGTTTGTGTTTCATGTTGCTATGCTAGGCCGACCACTTTCTAAACAGTGCCTCTCTCACTGGCTTTGCAAGTGTATCGCTGTAGTTTACGAGACGTCAGGATTGCAAGCCCCCGAGGAACTTGGAGCTCACTCTACGCGAGGGGTTGCTGCATCCTCTGCCCTCTTTGGAGGCGTCAGAGTTGGAGACATCTGTGAAGCATTGTCGTGATTCACACCCCCTCCTTTCATTTGTTTTTACTAAATGGACATCCCTTTCTACGTCTTTGCCTCATTCCGTTCTCGGCACCGTGGCCGGGGAACTATGAGTGCACTTGTGAAGGTTCCTGCAACAGTAAGTGTATTTACATTCATTCTGTTGTGTCGCCATGGGCACTACGTTGCCCTATGCTTAGTGTTATCTTCCGCCATCGGGCCTTTGTCCCCAAATGGCGTTATATAATGTTGTGTGTCACCATGGTCTTCCCCTGTTGTGGGTTACGATAGTGTGGTCCTCGGACCCCATCGTGTGGCCATTTCGTGTATTGCTATCAGTTTCATTACCTTGTTCTGAGTAATGTAGCCTATGCGCTCCCCCTCCCTTCTGCCTGTGGACTGCTCTTAGGGTGTGTGTAGATGATCGCTTATAAGGTTGGGCAAGCACCTAGAAGGCTGGAGCTCCATACGAGTTACTGGGTATAACTCTATTTGAGGGAAGCGGAGCCGCATAGACATCCTGCCCTGCCGGCCCCCATTTTCTTGCTGAAGAAAAGTAGCGGGAGGCTGTATGTAGGGCATGTTCAGTTATATAGGGGCAAGTGTGCCCCGGTTGGCTGAGCTAAGTGCATAATTAATTTTCAGTGACGCCACATACACAGCGGGGTAAACCATTGAATTTATACCCAGTAACTATTGGTTTGCAACTTGTACTTTGTATTTTTTACTTTTGTGGAACTTGGAAGAGTAGCTGCTGGTTTTCAATTCGCTGATGGGTATTCTCACTAGCTGAAGTAATTAATGTTGAAGTTCAATATTAACACAAAGTTCCAAAAACATAAATGGTGAGAGTCTTATCCTTCATCACCATAGTCTAATGTGTGGAATGTCATGCTGAAAAACCTAGAGTGCAGTGTTGATTTTTGTACTAACATGCCCTGTTAACTGCGGGACCCTATACAGACAGGTGTGTGTCATTTCAAATCATGTCCAATCCTGTGCATTTAGCACAGGTTGATTCCAATCGAATTGTAGAAACATCAAGCATGATCAATGCCTCCCAATGCCTCCCATCGCCTCCCAGTGAAAACAATAACACTAACATGAATAATAACTTTATAATAAAACTTCTAGTAAGTTAGCAGTTAGTCAGCCCCACAAGGTAACATATGGGAGAACGTATAGTCAAGGCAGCAAATATACTGTAAGCTATAGCTACGTAGCTAACAGGTCTGAAAGGCCTGGCAGTTCTGGTGCTAAATAGGTATAGTCCTCAAAATCTCAGTTGTCCTGAGAATGCTCAGAACTTCCCTGACCTGGTGTCAATGGGACACTTAAAATTTTTGACACTGTATCGCTCGACACGTTCAGTAAATTAGTAATGAGTTCTAAATGCACAAATTGTAAACTAGACCCGATTCCAACAAAACTACTTAAGGAGCTACTTCCTGTGTTAGGTCAGACGATGTTGAACATAATTAATTGCTCCCTATCCTCCGAATGCGTACCAAACTCACTAAAAATAGTGGAAATAAAGCCTCATCTGAAAAAATCACATCTGGATCCAGATATATTAAACAATTATAAGCCAATATTGAACCAAAATATTAGAAAAATGTTTTTCCCAACAACTGAATTCCTTCCTGAAGACAAATATCATTTATGAACTGCTCCAATCCGGTTTCAGACCCCATCATAATACTGAGACTGCACTTGTGAAGGTGATAAATGACTTCCTAATGGCCTCAGACAAAGTTTCCACATCTTTCCTGTTGTTTTTTGATCTTAGTGCTGCCTTTGACACTATTGATCACTCTCTTCTATTAGATTGGAAACCCATATTGGGCTACATGGACATGTTCTACCTTGGTTCAGATGTTATTTATTTGAAAGATGTCAGTATGTACAGTGGATATAAAAAGTCTACACACCCCTGTGAAAATGCCAGGTTTTTGTGATGTAAAAGAATAAGACAAAGATAAATCATGTCAGAACTTTTTCCACTTTTAATGTGACCTATAATGTGACCAATTCAATTGAAAACAAACTGAAATCTTCGAGGGGGGAAAATGAAAAATAAAAACCTTACAATAACCTGGTTACATAAGTGTGTACACCCTCTTATAACTGGGGATGTGGCTGTGTTCAGAATTAACCAATCACATTCAAACTCATGTTAAATACAAGTCATTACGCACCTGCCATCATTTAAATTGACTCTGATTAATCACAAAAAGTTCAGCTGTTCTAGTAGGATTTTCCTGACATTTTCTTAGTTGCATCTCAGAGGAAAAGCCATGGTACACAGAGAGCTTCCAAAGCATCAGAGGGCTCTCATTGTTGAAAGATATCAGTTAGGAGAAGGGTACAAAAGAATTTCCAAAGCATTAGATATACCATGGAACACAGTGAAGACAGTCATCATCAAGTGGAGAAAATAGGGCACAACAGAAACATTACCAAGAACTGGATGTCCCTCAAAAATTGATGAAAAGACAAGAAGAAAACTGGTCAGGGAGGCTTCCAAGAGGCCTACAGCAACATTAAAGGAACTGCAGGAATTTCTGGCAAGTACTGGCTGTGTGCTACATGTGACAATAATCTCCCGTATTCTTCATATGAATGGGCTATGGGGTAGGGTAGCCGGATGGATGCCTTTTCTTACAAAGAAAAACATCCAAGCCCGGCTGAAGTTTGCAAAAACAAACATCAAGTCCCCCAAAAGCACGTGGGAAAATGTGTTATGGTCTGATGAAACCAAGGTTGAACTTTTTGGCCATAATCCCAAAAGGTATGTTTGGCGCAAAAACAACACTGCACATCACCCAAAGAACACCATACCCACAATGAAGCATTGTGGTGGCAGCATCATGCTTTGGGGCTGTTTTTCTTCAGCTGGAACCGGGGCCTTAGTCAGGGTGGAGGGAATTATGAACAGTTCCAAATACCAGGCAATTTTGGCACAAAACCTTCAGGCGTCATTTAGAAAGCTGAAGAGGAAGTTCACCTTTCAGCATGACAATGACCCAAAGCACACATCCAAATCCACAAAAGCATGGCTTCACCAGAAAAAGATTAATGTTTTGGAATGGCCCAGCCAGAAGAGGGCTGTGCACAGGAGATGTCCTCGCAATCTGACAGATTTGGAGAGCTTTTGCAAAGAAGAGTGGGCAAATATTGCCACCTCAAGATGTGCCATGCTAATAAGCTCCTACGTAAAAAGACTGAGTGCTGTAATAAAATCAAAAGGTGCTTCAACAAAGTATTAGTTTAAGGGTGTGCAATCTTATGCAACCAGGTTATTGTGAGTTTTTTATTTTTTATTTTTCTCCCTCAGTTTGTTTTTCAATTGAAATTGTTCATGTTATAGGTCACATTAAAGGTGGAAAAAGTTCTGGTATGATTTATCTTTGTCTCATTCTTTTACATCACAAGAACCTGGCATTTTAACAGGGGTGTGTAGAGTTTTTATATCCACTGTATTTGTGGATGGCATGTCCTCTGACAAATCAAAGGTATATTTTGGTGTTCCTCAAGGCTCGGTTTTGGGCCCATTATTGTTCTCACTGTATCTGCTGCCTCTGGGTGATGTCATCTGGAACCACAATGCCAATTTTCACTGTATTGCTGATGACACACAGTTGTATATTTCAATGAAACATGGAGAAGCCCCAAAATTAGCTAATTTGGAAGCATGCATTTCAGATATTACGAAGTGGATGACTGAGAACTTCTCGCTTTCAATCTCAGGAAAAAGAGAAATGCTTATTTTAGAACTCAAGAAACAGAGTTTTGTTGGCAGATCTCACAGTGACCCTAGACGGTTGTATGGCCGTATCCCAAAAAACTGTGAGAGACCTCAGCGTTACCCTCGACCCTGACCCTTCCTTTGATGAACATTGCAAAAATCCGAAACTTTTCATCAAAAACTGATGCAGAAAAACTAATCCATGCTTTTGTTACTTCTAGATTACATTACCGCAATGCTCTTCTCTCCGGTTACCCTGATAAATCAATAAATAAACTTCAATTAGTTAAGTTACTTTGCTGAAATGATCCAGCCATACATACCTACACAACCTAAGATCGCAAGATGCAGGCCTTCTAATTGTACCTAGAATTATTTCTAAACAAACAGCCGGAGGCAGGGCTTTTTCTCATAGAGCTCCACTACAGTGGAATGATCTGCCAGTTAAGGTTAGAAATGCAGACTCAAGTGTCTACTAAACACTAATTTTTTCAGCATTGTCTCTGATTAAGTGCAGTCTGGCCCAGGGGTGTAAAGGTGAATGGAAAGGCCTGATACTGTCCATCCTTGCTGTCTTGCCAGGTGGGCTCTCATCACCACTGGCATGCCCTCTGTCCAATGCCACTCGGGGGCGGTCTGTTCATTGCGCCCATTGTGCAATTAGTGTGAACTCTGCTGGCAATACGTGGCCCTCATCAGGGTGGTTGCGGTTGATTGGTATCCCTTTGGTTGATTCTTGGCAATGTGGGTGGATTGACTTCCTGCCTGTCCGGGTCTGTCACTGGACACCCCTGTCTCAGTCCCAAGGTTTTACACTGTATTATTGTGCTGGGGGAGTAGGGTCAGTTCTCCTTCTCCTTGTAAATCCTTGTATATCTAAAGAATGTGTTCTCTAAATTTTCTTCTGCTCCATTTACACTCAAGAGGACATGAGGTCTTGGCCCACATCTCCAGAGTACCAGGCTTGAAAGACTTGTTGCTGTCCTTGTCCAAAGCCCTTCTGGTTGTGTTGCAGATCAAGATAACTGACGATTCCAGCTGCCACTCTGCTGTCCATTCCCCCCTGGGTGGTTGTCTTTGTCCACCTGGTCAAGCTTCTGACCTAGATTAGGTTTTCTGGACTCTGGACACAGCCCACACTTATTAATTATTACTACTTGTACTCTTAAAGCTGTTCACCCGGCACAGCCAGAAGAGGACTGGTCCCCGAGCCAGGTTATTCTCTAGGTTTCTTCCTAAATTTCTGCCCCTTTTAGGGAGTTTTTCATAACCACTGTGCTTCAACACTGTTGCTGCTTGCTCCTTGTGGTTTCAGGCTGGGTGTTTTGTTAAAGCACTTTCTGAAAACTGCTGATGGGCTTTATAAATAAATTTGAATTTGATCAGTCTTGCAGTAGCGACATACAACTGTGAGATCGCCTCTCCGCTCCCCGCACCTGCCTCTGGAAGATAGTGCACGTCCTTCTCACCCTGAATGCAGCACACTCCCCAGGCCCTCATCACCCGTATTCTGAAGGAATACAGCTCTTGAATGTGTAACCCCCTCTTTCTCAAGGGACCGAAAGTAATTGGGCAATTGACTCAAAAGCAGTACAGGTGTGGGCTATTCCTTCGTTAGTTCTTCATCAATTAAGCAGGTAAAAGGTCTGCAGTTGAATCCAGTTGTGGCATTCGCATTTGGAAGCTGTTGTTGTGAACCCACAAAATGTAGTCAAAAGAACTCTCAATGCAAGTGAAACAGGCCATCCTTAGGCTGCAAAAAAAAGAAATCCATCAGAGAGATTAGGAACATTAGGAGTGGCCAAATCAACAGTTTGGTACATTCTGAGAAAAAAAGAACGCACTGGTGAGCTCTGCAACACAAAAAGGCCTGGATGTCCACAGAAGACAAGAGTGGTGGATGATCATTGGATCCTTTCTATGGTAAAGGAAAAAACCCTTCACAACATTCAGCCAAGTGAAGAACACTCTCCAGGAGGTGGGTATATCATTATCCTAGTCTACCATAAAGAGAATACTTCACAAGAGCAAATACAGAGGGTTCACCACAAGGTGCAAACCATTCATAAGACTCAAGAATAGAAAGGCCAGATTAGACTTTGCCAAAAAACATCCAAAATACCCAGCCCAGTTCTGGAACAGCATTCTTTGGACAGATGAAACTAAGATCAACCTGTACCAGAATGATGGGAAGAAAAAAGAATGGAGAAGGCTTGGAACAGCTCATGATCCGAAGCATACCACATCATCTAAAACACGGTGG
This sequence comes from Esox masquinongy, assembly GCA_016801175.1. NCBI lineage: Eukaryota > Metazoa > Chordata > Actinopteri > Esociformes > Esocidae > Esox > Esox masquinongy. The sequence goes on along the minus strand of JACXGI010004449.1, from coordinate 21,753 downwards.
AGGCAGTGTGATGGCATAGGCATGCATGGCTTCCAATGGCACTGGGTCACTAGTGTTTATTGATGATGTGACAGAAGACAGAAGCAGCCGGATGAATTTTGAAGTGCATAGAGATATTTTGTCTGCTCAGATTTAGCCAAATTCAGCAAAGTTAACTGGTCGGCGCCTCACTTTACAGATGGACAATGACCCAAAACATACTGCGAAAGCAACCCAGGAGTTTTTTATGGAAAATAAGTGGAATATTCTGCAATAGCCAAGTCAATCACCTGATCTCAACCCGATCGAGCATCCATTTCACTTACTAAAGACAAAAATGAAGTCAGAAAGACCCACAAAAAAACAACTGAAGACAGCTGCAGTAAAGGCCTGGCAAAGCATCACAAAGGAGGAAACCCAGTGTTTGGTGATGTCCATGCATTCTAGACATCAAGCAGTCATTGCTTGCAAAGGATTCTCGATTGTGATTGTGTAATGATTGTGTTAATTTGTCCAATTACATTAGAGACTGTGTATGAAAATGGTTGCAATTCCTAAACATTTCATATGATATTTTTGTTCAACCCCTTGAATTAATGCTGAAAGTCTGCACTTCAATTGCATCTTGGTTGTTTCATTTCATATCCGTTGCGGTGGTGTACAGAGCCAAAATTATGAAAATTGTGTCAGTGTCCAAATATTTCCAGACCTAACTTTATAAACCGCATTTTCCCGGGGAATTGACCTTTTGCAAAACCTCTCCCCCAAGTGGTCCTTGTCCAATCCTACTTCAGAAACTGGTCACTACTTGAAGGTCAGTCAAGCTTTTGTCATTAAGGCTCAAAATGGTGAAACTGTGTGCCTTCGCTACGGCACCTGCCTGCAAATCCAAGAGCAGGTACCCGACAATTTTGGAGGGGGGATTTACAGTGACTTCTCTTGGGTTGTGAAATGCTTTAGTCAACATTTATACATAATTCATTAGACAAAGTAATGCAATGCTGATTTTACAGTTACTTGTGCTAACGTGACCATTAATATGACTTGCTGCTACTACTACGTCAGCTAGATAGGGGCAATCGTAGGCTTAACTTTAACAGGTGACTTTCTGCTGAACTTGATAGGATGATGCTGTCTGATAAGATTTCAATAATAGCCATATAAACAGAACTTACCCGGCAGTGCTAGAGCATGACTCCACAAGGCTGTGATGGTCGCTTTTGAGTTCATGGAGTTTCTCGTTCTTTGATTGAGATCTGTACGCTTGTTTAAATTGTTGTGTCCCTTGCTAGTTTATCTGAATATTGTGAACATTTCCTTCCACTGCATATTGCAATGCCTCGATCTGGAGGATATCGTGGAGGTATGACTCCAAAAAGAATCACCTTCACTCACCGGTAATATGCTGTAAGCGAGACCGTGTGTGGGAGTTCTTCTGTTTTCAGATTTACACAAACAGACACTATACACACATTTGGTTCCTATATATAAATAAAAACTATTTATTTATCTCCAAAAATGTAGGTGCAAAATACAAATGTGCAAAACATAGGTATGTTTTGCACAACTAACAACTTGTTTTCCGGTGTGAATAATGTTCAGCTCACTTAACTTGCATATAACTCGTACATTTTCGTGTACACCTTATCATTACAGAATTGTCGTTTCCAATTCCGGCTGGATTTTGGTCCTCAGCATACACTGAATAAGGCCTGGACAACACTGAATAAGGCCTGGACTTCGTCATTGGAGGTGCTAATGTGAATGGATAATACATGCTGGTTTTCATCGCTTTGGAGTTTTTCATATCAAATGCACTTTAGTTTGCTGTCTGAATAAAAGACAGTGGCCCTCATTCATGAAAACCTCTCAGAAAAGATCTCAGATTCTCGGAACGTTGGGAGAGACTTATGATCATTTTTGTGTGATTCACGAAACTGTCACACCTGGTAGAAATGAGCATAGATGTTATCTCAGATTAATAAATCGGATAAAACTGTGGATGCGAGAATGCGCTGCACCTGTCCTTATTTACATTTGACACACCCATAATTTAAGCAGGTGTGGCAATCAGCAACCTATGAATTGACGAATTTTAACATAAATTATAGCCTGAAAAGGCTAATTAACCATTCGTCATTCTCCATGACGAAATCAGAGCAGTTACGGAACACTCTCGCATCTCAGCCCAGAGCTGAAGTCCTTTAAAAGAATTGGGGAGCACAGAAAACAGTATCGCAGAGATGTCTAGAGGCACCTCTGTGGTCAGAGCCTGACTGCGGCTGCCAGGCGCATGGAGATGCATAGAGGCTCCGCCCCCGAAGCAGGACGAAGCGAAGGGATGGCGGGAGAACACTCTGTTCCCGTAACTGCATGGGGCACCAAAGCGAGGGGACGCTCCGCCCCCGGATCCGTATGGGGCGCCAGAGCGAGGGGACGCTCTGCCCTCAAATCCGTATGGGGCGCCGGAGCGAGGGGACGCTCCTCCTTCGAATCCGTACAGGGCGCCAGAGGAAGGGGACACTCCGCCCCCGAGTGTCCCCTAAGGGCTGGGGAGGCAGGACACGTGGCAGGACACAGTGTAGAGGGAAGGCATCATTTTAATGTTTCTCTTCTAAATACACAAACAGAGAAACAACAAAAGGAGAGAACGACTGTAAACTGAAGAGTAGCAAACACAAAGCAAACTCCAAACTGTGACCAACAACCAAAGGTCAAAAAGGGCAACTTAAATAGGATCCCGAATTAGAGACAATGAGATGCAGCTGTCTCCAAATGGGGAGCACAGAAAACAGTATCGCAGATACGGACTGTGGTAGAGGTACGAGGCACCGGAGCGAGGCGTCGGAGCGAGAGGACGCTCCACCCCCAAATCTGTACAGGACGCCCGAGCGAGTGGACACTTTGTCGGTGAAATGATCGTGCGATCATTTTAAGATCATATTTGATCATACGCACGTTTCATGGATGAGGGCCAGTCTGTTACACATGAGAAACGAGTGCACAATAAGGTTCCTGGTCTCATAAATTATCCACCCAGGGTTTGTATCACACCTCTAAATACAAGACAAACAATACGGTTTGGAAACCAATCACGAACTGAAATTAGAATGGAGTTCTAATTAAATTTGGAGCTCCAAGGAAATGTTGAAGGAGCATTTAACTACTTGCACCAAATCTAGAAATGCTTCTGAAGGCAATATCTGGGTAATCACAGTTGGCAGAGTGGTACTGTAGCTTTTTTCATTCCACATTAGCGTAATACGAAATTATTTTAAACAAATAATTAATTGTTGGAAACAGAAGTAGAAGGCACATATACAGTGAGGGAAAAAATTATTTGATCCCCTGCTGATTTTGTACGATTGCCCACTGACAAAGAAATTATCAGTCTATAATTTTAATGGTAGGTTTATTTGAACAGTGAGAGACAGAATAACAACAAATAAATCCAGAAAAATGCATGTCAAAAATGTTATAAATTGATTTGCATTTTAATAAGTGAAATAAGTATTTGATCCCCTCTCAATCAGAAAGATTTCTGCCTCCCAGGTGTCTTTTATACAGGTAATGAGCTGAGATTAGGAGCACACTCTTAAAGCTAGTGCTCTTAATCTCAGCTTGTTCCCTGCAAAAAAGACACCTGTCCACAGAAGCAATCAATCAACCAGATTCCAAACTCTCTACCATGGCCAAGACCAAAGAGCTGTCCAAGGATGTCAGGGACAAGATTGTAGACCTACACAAGGCTGGAATGGGCTACAAGATCATCGCCAAGCAGCTTGGTGAGAAGGTGACAATGATGAGACAGCAGATGGTGTCCTGGGGGTTCTCCTCCCAGACCTGGATCAGGGAATCAGTGAGCTCCTGGACAGTCTGTGGCGCTACTTGGTGGTGTCAGATGCACTCATACATAACGTCCCACAGGTTCTCAATTGGATTCAGGTCTGGGGAACATGAGGACCAGTCAATGGCATCAATGCCTTCGAACTGCCTGCATACTCTGGGAACTGCCTGCATACTCTGGCCACATGAGGCCGGGCATTGTCCTGTACCAGGAGGAACCCAGGGCCCACTGCACCAGAGTAAGGCCTGACAATGGGTCTGAGGATTTCAACCTGGTACCTAACAGCAGTCAGATTACCGTTGGACAGCACGTGGAGGTCTGTGCGACCCTCCAAGGATATGCCTACCCAGACCATCGCCCACCGCCAAATTGCTGCTGATGCTGGATGATGTTGCAGGCAGCATAATGTTCACCACAGCGTCTCCAGACTCTCATGGCTGTCACATGTGCTCAGTGTGAACCTGCTCTCATCTGTGAAGAGAACAGAGCACCAATGCTGGACCTGCCAAATCGGGTTCTCTGGCAAATGCCAATCGAGGTTCATGGTGCTGGGCTGTGTGCACAGGTCCCACTAGAGGACGTCTGGCCCTCATGCCACCCTCATGGAGTGTGTTTCTGACGGTTTGGTCACAAACATGCACACCAGTAGCCTGCTGGAGGTCATTTTGTAGGGCTCTGTCAGTTCTCCTCCTGTTCCTCCTCGTACAAAGGAGGAGATACCGATCTTGCTGCTGGGTTAATACTCTTCTACAGCCCTGTCCAGCTCTCCTCATGTAACGGCCCGTCTCCTGGTACGCAGCAAACCTTCTTGTGATGGCTCGTATGGATGTGCCATCCTGGAGGAGCTGGACTACCTGTGCAACCTGAATGGGCTGCAGGTACCACCTCATGCTACCAGTAGTGACAAGGATACTAGCAAAATGCAAAACCAGAGAAGAATCAGTGAGGAAGGATAAAGAGAGCAATTGTCTGTGGCCCCCACCTGCAAAACCAATCCCTTTTTCGGGGTTGTCTTGCTGTTGCCTCTCAGTGCACCTGTTGTCACTTTTATTTGCACCAAAACTGGTGACACTGATTCCTAATCACTTATGCTTCCTAACTGGACAGACTGATATCCCCGAAGTTTAACTGACTTGGTTTTGTACTGTTATGATTACGTGTTCCCTTAATGTGTTTGGTGCAGTATATAGAATACCAGATTAGTTTGCAAGAAGATCATTATGTCTCATGGTCTATTACTTGTGAATTTTCCAAGTATGCATCCATGCATGCTTTTTGGCATAATATAGACCAGTAAAAGAGCAGCTAAAGCCCCCCTAAAATAGGCCTAGCGACGTCCCTGGTGTTATACTGTGATGATAACGTGTTCCCTTAGTTTTTTTGAGTAGTGTATTACTTTACAATGCACATTTCAAAACACGTTCAAAATTAGGCAAAGAACAAATGCTTCTGCTAGTTTCTCACGGGTTGAACTTGTAAAGTTAATGAAAGCAAAATATATTCAGTACAAACAGTCGATTATTTTGTGTATACCTTAACACTTCAGTAATAACATATCCAATGAATATCCGTTCTATTACTCCATTAGGACCAGACGCTATTATTACTAACTATGAGCATACTGTCTGGGTTGAAGCAGTGTCACCTCCAATTGTTGATGCTGGACCTATGAACACACATTCGTTCTAAATGGGGTCGAAGTTGATTGGCCTTTTTCATAACTATGGAACACAATAAACCAAGTAAATAGCTAAACCCATCCACACATCACCTGGGCTATATAGCGTTAGATGCACTGCCATATTTCAGAGACTCGTTGAAGGCTCAATCTAGCTAAACACAATCTAATTGCTTCTCCCGAGCAATAATTGCTTATGCATTAGGCTTGGTCAAACAAACCACAATACATGTTATTTTTTCTTCATCTTTTGCAGAGAACACCACAAATATTAACTAGGTTGTAACACTATTTTCCAGAAGGAAATAAAATCAATGAGTGTCTGCTCGGACACATTACCTAGCTAGCTAACGTAATCATCTCCAAAGTAAAGAATTTGGAGAAACCTTCCTAAAACATATCTGCACTCCGATTGTTTCTCTGTCATCATCAATTTATCTGTAACGTAGCCTCTTAAACCAAGCCGAGAATGTTGCTAGGCCTGGGGAATATCTATAGGATTTTTTTTCTAAGGGGCGGGAAAAACGTTTTTGTCAGTAACATCTCAAAACACGGTAACCCAATCAAATTCATTGCTTGGTCTAATGCCTCAAAACACGTTAACCCATTCAAATGCATTGCTTGGGAGGGGCTTATACAGGTGCTCATGAGAATAATGCCTTCAGTGCAACAGTAGCTAGCTAAGTGAAGATGGCAGCAAAATCGCTAAAGTTCAAGTTCAAAGTTTATTTACCAAATGCACCAAATAAAACAGCGTCATCCTATCGAAATCTGTGGATGTATGTCGCATTTGTGGTGAAACATATGGGGTCTTCGAGAAACAAACATAACCTCCTAGGTAAATCATCATTATTGCGACCGGACTACACACGCGTTAGAAGATATAACCGGTAACGCTGAATGATGGGTTTTCTAAAGCGGTACGTGGCTCCTGTCGCAATCTACTGCTATTATATAAAATAACTGTGGATGAGGTAGAAAGAATTAGCGCTTTTGTGAGGGGAAAAGGCTAATTCTAAACTGAACGAAGAGGTGGCCCCGCAGTCTCAAGCCCCAGCTGTACCAAAAGATATTCGCCTAACAAATTTTCTCGTCCTCCGTCGCGTTTTGACATGCGTATGCTGCTTTGATTCCTTTTGCTCTCAGAATACGAACCTCGTTTGACAAATAAACTTTGAAACTTGATCCTCGATTATTGCAATCAGAGTAACCACTAGTAGCCTATCATTGACCTGTCCGTTTTCAATTTCAATAAATAGCAGACTGTCGGCCATGCTTGAAAAAAATCAACTTTTACCATAGCCTATAGGAAAGCATGCCAAAACATTTTTTTTTCAGAACAGCATTTTACCAGAGAAGTTGTAATGGCTTTATTGACTCAATTTTATGAATAGAGCACAGTTCTTCCAAAACAAAATTAAGCTTTTCCTCCATCTTTGCTTCTTTTCTGATATGTTGCAACCTAGGTAGGAACTAAAAACTTTAAGGAAATGTGTTCTCTTTAGTTCAAGGCAATGAACTAGAGAGCCCGCCTTCAACAAGCCTGTGAATGGAGGTTTATTTGAAAACTAACATCCAATAGAAATCTTGCCGCTGAGGATCAGTGGCCGCTTTTTTTAATAGGCAAGTTTCCAGACCTCCAAGGAGGCCAGACAAGATTGGAGGTGTGGCCTTGCGAGACTACCAGTAACTTTGCTTCCTTGATTATCTAGGTAATCGCAGTAGTCTATCTAATGTTACCATGTTTGACCAGTAGAAAGGTAGCCAACTTTGCATCACTGTTTATGAATTGTTCAAGCTTCATCTGTCGCCAATAAATGCTAAATCCAGGTTTACTCTCGTTTTACTCCATGCTTTGTCTGATGCTGGCCCTGACTTCACACACCTTCAAGGAAGTACACGCCTACGAACATCCTGACCTTCTACGTTCAACGCTCAACCATGGCAGTGGGGATAGTGCCAGCCCTGACACTGCCAGAGACTCTTTTAACCCTAACTGATTTAAGGTTTATTATCGGATATTTTAAATGGAAGCACACCTTTAAATAAAGAATTTTGTAGGTAAGCTGTCCTAGCAAACACGCTAACTAGTACCAAAGATATAAAGGGTATCTGTGAACACTTATCAATATTTTCGTCACTGACTCGTACCCGCTGTATCGTTCTTCATCCTTAACACATGCACCAAATAGAAACAACCAATGGCGAGCATCTGTGGGCGTAACAGAATGTTCAGGAACTCCCATATACCTGAATGCCCATTACTAGCGCTCTGCAATTATAACTTTTTGTTGCTGAATTCATTTAGAACATGTGAAAACTAATTATTTTACATTGTTTTTACACAATCACTTGTCATGCAAATGTCACAGATACCAATGCTATTATATATGGTTGCAAAAAAAAAAAATTAAAAAACTAAGTAGCTAGTGGATGTTAGTGATGACCTCCACTAAAAAAGAGCCTCTACTGTAGTTAGGTCCAGGACCTTGTCTGTTTAGCTGGGAAAGCTGGCCAGAAAAACAAACTAGCTAATGGATGCAAATTATGTTCTTCCCTAACAAACAAAAGAAATTCACTGTTTCAGTTACATAACTAGCAAGGTGTTACCATGTCATAAGTTCTATACTGCTAATCTGTAAGAACGTTTTCATTGTTGGTCATGTTTGGATCCAGTCCATTCAAGTAAAAAACAAGTATGATGCCAGCTGCTTTAATGCTGTTCATTAGTTTTGGGGCAACAACAGGGCTAATATGCTAGCTTTATGGAGATGGAATACTACCAAACTGTTTGTATTCACAGCATACAGCTCACGAATTATGAGCCATGATTTGTAAATTCACAGCGTTTAATGCTGTGTATATATGAATCATGGTTTACAATCATGGATTCACTGCTATGTAATTACGGATCATGGTTTACAAGTGTGGATTGTATACTGTGAATTTAGGGATCACGATATACATGTGTGGAGTGTATGCTGTGTATTTACGAATCATGGCTCACATTTGTGAGTTGTATGCTGTGAATTCAAACATTTTGGCGGTATTCTCTCCATATAGCTTGTTTTGTTAGTTATAGTTCATATCTATAAAGTCACTTTCAAGGTCAACTGTTTAATAGAGACACTTAAAATCGTCACAAGAATCAAAATCATTGCTAAGAATAATTGAAAAGGACTGCAGTTGCTGGTCATTATTTTCATGGTAGTTCTGTAATCTCCTTCTTATTAGACACCTCAAATAGTGTTTTTGACATGGCAATTTTGAAACACCAACAAATAAACTACGTTTCATAGTCAGCGTCCATGTTGAATCAGTGAATACACAATGTTGACTTTTTTACCAAGAGGAAGAAAATCATGTCTCTACCAAAGTTTACCAATCTCTGATAAAAGGGCTTCGACATTGAATTGCTTTTATGGAAAAATGCAGTGCAAATGAACACTAGATGTGGGCACATATCCATTATGTGCACGGTGGGCACATCCTTTATTCTTTAATGTTTTAAACAAAAGTATACGGACCAGGTCAAATGTGATTAACAATCAGAACTCTAATATAACTAATTGCGTCACTTAATGTAATGTGTACATAATCTTTTAACATAGTAGTTAAACTGTCACTTGTAATTTAAGTCACAGTGATTCATGATGCCATGCACTCACTGCTGAATGACAATGCAGACTTCGTTTGACTTCCTCAGACTCTCGGAGTGATTGTCCGTAAAAACCAACTAGCTGATGGATTCAAAGGATGTTCTCCCCAAGAAACACTGATTAAATACTCCTGATGTATTGGATTGCTTTCGTTGATTGTTATGTATGGACGATGTATGTTCAAACAAGGCACGAGTAGACTGAATTATTAGCTGTTTGGGAAAACAGAGGTTAGGTACGTCATTCACTTACCTGACATACTGCTCACAGCCACCCTTGCGGGTGTTGTCCACTAGGCATGTTGACCTTTTGCGTGCCTATGCTTGGTTTGGATTTCGCTGGCTGCTTTTCTGGGCTTCACTGCATGTATGTTGTTAAAAAAAAGTTTGTTGTGTAGTTATCAACTTTTGACTAGCAAGTTTTCATTGACTAGCTTCTTATTTAGCTTGCAGTAGTATGATTTCAATCCACCTTTTCAGCACAGGTAAGGATATGGGATAAATAGGTTCATGAAAAATAACCTAATTAATCCTAATTAAAATAGTTAAATAGGCGGAAATAGTAGCTACAGTGTAGTAGTACAATTGTTGTGGTAGTGTTTTTGTATTTTATGACAATGTATTAGATACATGTGCATTGATCATCTTCATAAAACTCACCAGGTAGCCTACACTAATAGCATTTTCCCTCCATATTGGTTGTAAGAAAGATTGTATGGTAGGAACTTTTCACAGGGATTTCGGTAGCCAAATTTAATCTTTGAAATGCTTAGCATGAGTCCAAGATGTTGATCTTCCATAGTTCTTACATGTTCTCCAATAATTACAAAGTTAATAGTCTTCTATGCCAGAACAGAGAGGGGGCGGTCAGTGATCATAGCCAATCATTACACAGTCTATTATCCTCCAACAAGAAAGGTTTATCATACATCGGGGTCGGCAAGTAAGTTTGGCATCGGGACAATTTTTTGTAAGCGACTAGATGGCGGGCCTGAACATAGTCAAAGGATAATTTAAGGAATTAATTGATGAAAAATGCATCTAGAATTGCCTGTTACAGACAGTGCCTTTTGTAACTGCTTAGTCAGCTGTGGTTACCTTGTGGTTAAATCCTGTAGGACAGTCAGAAACAAAAAGCCACAGTTGTGTGATGGTGTCTGGGTTTTGTGCTGGATTAATTAAAACAGTACTCCTGACACGTAGGCCTAACCCGGCAAGTGTCTTTATTCACCAACTTGCAACACAGACCGCCTCTCTGAGAGACAAATGTGGGAAATGCTTAATGGATAAAAAATAACTCAAGAAATAAATGTGGACTTGAATAAGCACATTAATGGCCTGTTTGAGTCATGCTTTTAACACCCTATGTTTTACTTGCTCTTTCCATATTATGAATAATAAATGTGTATCATTTTAATTTGCTTCTTTGTTACACATCGGAGCCTAACTTAATGTAATAATTATGACGTAGCCTACTTTTACTCTCAGAATTATTCCTTTGAATCCTCGCGTACTACATTGCATTTTTTAATTGTTTGCGTGCTGGAGGTAGGCTACGCTGTTACGTTATGTGCAGAGCTAAGCATTTAAGCTAGCTGTATACACAAAACAGCACTATCAAAGAGTCTATAGAGGAAAGTTGACAGTGAAAATAGGGCATTCAAAGATGAATGGAAAGACAACTATGCCTTCATCCTACCTAGTTATGTGACTGCAAAGCCGGTGTGTCTTATTTGCACTAAAGTTGTTGCTATTTGCAGAGAGTATAACATTAGACGGCACCACAAGACGAAGCATGGCACCTTCAAAGTGGTGCCATGCTTCCTAATGTAGCCTACTCCTGTTTACTCTGTCATTTCTGGAGCACTGTATAAGCCCGCCGTTCTGCATTCATGATCAATAACATTCTGCTTTTTTGTGCTGATTTTCTTGTCTATCTTTTTGATAAAAAAGGAAGCCGAATTTGCTTTGTTACTGGTTCACGTGTTAGCACTGAGGCCCAGAGTCATAAGCAAACGTTTCAATGGTTTACTGTTACTGTTAGTTTTTTCATACCACACATTTCCCGACTGCTATTTCAGAGGTGTATCAAGCAAGCCACAATTGAATGCAATTCAGAAAAACTCTCAATTCAACTCCAAATAAAGCATTGTTACAAAAAACTTTCTTGCACTTTTATTTTGTAGGCAAAATCACTAGTGTTTATGTGAGTAAAAGTTGCTGTCATGACTGAGATCTATTTCAGCACAGGCCGCTGTCAAAATAATAAAGCGGCGTGCCAGTTTTGTCCCATGGGCCATTTTTTGCCAAACCCTGTCCTACATAATACATATATGGTATGTTCCAACCTCCCCTATGGACAATGGGTCTATTGATAGAATCAATGACAGTCATATGGACAGTTTCTGGCAGGAGGTGTGGGCAGGGTGTGTGGGGCCAGTAACGGCCATCATGTCCTATCTACAGTATTGTCAGTTGTTCAGCGTTAGTCAGCACTTATGCGTTGTGTTAAGTTTCTCATAATCCCATAATCACTGTCTTTTCTGGAGTGTTTACTTAAGCGGAAGGAAATGTAATGTAGTTAGTGTTTAAGAAAAAAATAAACTAGTATAGCCTAGTACATTGCGCCCTCATTTGGACTATTAAATCAGGATTCCTTAACCAAGTCTTTTTTCCCCATTGCTGCAGCCAAAATATCTCAGTTGGTTTTAGAGATTTATCTTGTCTGTTAGGTCAAAGTTTACCACTTTAATACAAAACATCTAGGTAGACAGTACAGTGGATATAAAAAGTCTACACACCCCTGTTAAAATGCCAGGTTCTTGTGATGTAAAAGAATGAGACAAAGATAAATCATGTCAGAACTTTTTCCACCTTTAATGTGACCTATAACGTGGACAATTCAATTGAAAAACAAACTGAAATCATTGAGAGGGAAAAATAAAAAATTCACAATAACCTGGTTGCATAAGTGTGCACACCCTTAAACAAATACTTTGTTGAAGCACCTTTTGATTTTATTACAGCACTCAGTCTTTTTGGGTAGGAGTCTATTAGCATGGCACATCTTGACATGGCAATATTTGCCCACTCTTCTTTGCAAAAGTGCTCCAAATATGTCAGATTGCGAGGACATCTCCTGTGCACAGCCCTCTTCAGATCACCCCACAGATGTTCAATTGGATTCAGGTCTGGGCTCTGGCTGGGCCATTCCAAAATGTTAATCTTCATCTGGTGAAGCCATGCTTTTGTGGATTTGGATGTGTGCTTTGGGTCGTTGTCGTGCTGAAAGGTGAACTTCATCTTCAGCTTTCTAACGGATGCCTGAAGTTTTTGTGCCAAAATTGCCTAGTATTCGGACCTGTTCATAATTCCCTCCACCCGGACTAAGGCCCCGGTTCCAGCTGAAGAAAAACAGCCCTAAAGCATGATGCTGCCACCACCAAGCTTCACAGTGGGTATGGTGTTCTTTGGGTGATGTGCAGTGTTGTTTTTGCGCCAAACATACCTTTTGGAATTATGGCCAAAAAGCTCAACCTTGGTTTCATCAGACCATAACACATTTTCCCACGTGCTTTTGGGGGACTTGATGTTTGTTCTTGCAAACTTCAGCCGGGCTTGGATGTTTTTCTTTGTAAGAAAAGGCTTCCGTCTTGCCACCCTACCCCATAGCTCATTCATATGAAGAATACGGGAGATTGTTGTCACATGTAGCACACAGCCAGTACTTGCCAGAAATTCCTGCATTTCCTTTAATGTTGCTTTAGGCCTCTGGGAAGCCTCCCTGACCAGTTTTCTTCTTGTCTTTTCATCAATTTTGGAGGGATGTCCAGTTCTTGGTAATGTCTCTGTTATGCCATATTTTCTCCACTTGATGATGACTGTCTTCCATGGTATATCTAATGCTTTGGAAATTCTTTTTTACCCTTCTCCTGACTGATATCTTTCAAGAATGAGATCCCTCTGATGCTTTGGAAGCTCTCTGCAGACCATGGCTTTTGCTCTAAGATGCAACTAAGAAAATGTCAGGAAAATCCTACTAGAACAGCTGAACTTTATTTGTGATTAATTAGTCACTTTAAATGATGGCAGGTGTGTAATGACTTCTATTTAACATGAGTTTGAATGTGATTGGTTAATTCTGAACACAGCCATATCCCCAGTTATAAAAGGGTGTGCATACTTATGCAACCAGGTTATTGCAGGGGTTTTATTTTTCAATTTTTCCCCTTGAAGATTTCAGTTTGTTTTTCAATTGAATTGTTCACATTATAGGTCTCATTAAAGTGGAAAAAGTTCTGACATGATTTATCTTTGTCTCATTCTTTTACATCACAAAAACCTGGCATTTTAACAGGGGTGTGTAGACTTTTTATATCCACTGTATATCATTTTCATTATGATTTCTACAGATTTAGGGATGCAGATTAGCATTGAATAAATCTTAGACTAAAGGTGTTGCAGTGAAGCACTTGGGAAAGTTAGAGAAATCAAAAGTTAGTGAAGAAGTACAAAAGCAATAGATTTAACAAATATAGATTTAATCAAATAAATAAATACAAACAAAACAACTCCATCTCAACATCCATTGGTATATTGTCACAAAATAATTTAAAAAAATCAAGCTCCACAGCCAACTCTGGGTCCTGCTGTACGCAGTTACAGGGGAACCACTTCCACTGACGTCACAGAACACCCATGGCACCTCAGACAGGTACTTGTGCAGGGATCTTGCTCCCCGCACTGACAGCATCTTTTATTAGAAAAACAAAAACATATCAAAATGAACATACATTTCTAAAAATAGATGTAACAATAATAATAAGCACCTTAGGGTGGTGACATGGATGGTGTGAATGAGGTCACGTGGAGCATTCTGACAAACAGTGCCATAGTGTGGTATAGCAGCTGCTCCATATCCCACCAGAAGGCCCTGCAACGGGTGGTGAAAATCGCCCAGCACATCACTGGTGCACAGCTTCCTGCCATCGCAGACCTCCAGCGCAAGCGGTGTCTGCGCAGGGCGCACGGGATTATCAGGGACCCTTCACACCCATGCCACAAACTGTTTGCCCTCCTACCATCAGGCAGACGGTACAGGTCTCTTCAGTCCTGCACCAGCAGGCTCAGGAACAGTTTCTTCCCATCCACTGTAACCCTGCTGAACTCTGTGACCCATTACTTACCATAACCACCCCCGCCTCTCAGGTCCTTGTTGCACTACTCCTTTGTACTACTCAGACACTGCCTTGCAAGCCTGATAATGGACGTTTTTCAGTTGTTGCAGGTTCGTGTCTGCCTCAGGAACCTCACCTCTTCTATCCCTGCATTTCAGCATAACTTGTACATTTAATTTGACTCTTTGCACATTTAGAATTGCCATTGTGCTTGCATTTTTATTTATTTATTTTTACAGTTTTGACACACACGTCTACCTCGAGGACCTTAGTGCTTCCATCTCTGCATCCTGGTTGCTCATGCTACCCTACTACATTACTCCTTTATTTGCCTCGTTTGCACATCTAAAATGCCATTTAAGAATTTGACATTTGTACCCAAACAACTATCATCCCACTTGTAAGATACACTATACCTAATACTTGTAAACTTTCTGCCCTCCTCTATTTGCCTTAACTGCACATTTAGTATTGCCATTTGCACTACAGTTGCCTTCATTGCACATCTGCACATTCCACTTGTAATATACATATACTTAATACTTGTAAATACTTTTCTGCCCTCTATTTGCACTTCAGGTTAGATGCTAACTGCATTTTGTTGTACTGTACTAGTACTGTTCAATGACAAAGTTGAATCTAATCTAATAAACTGTCTTGTGATGTATAAATGTACTTTTAATTGAACATTTAAACCTTATGGAGTAACAGAAATATAAATAAACCATTTATTGTTTATTAATTATTCTGCACACCGTATGTCCATAAATGTCCATGTACATACATACCTTTGAATAACACCGTTTTTTTCCTGTGGACTCCTATGTACTTCTGTGTTGGTCTTAATGTGTTGGGTTCAAAAATCGTCACTGAACAGAGTGGGCAGTGATACAACCGACAACACAACGGACATCTTGATAACTGTAGCAGGGCATCTGCTACTAATATTGGCCGGTGCATCTGTTCAATGAGAGCTGGAACAAATATATCACTTGTGTGTTAAAAGAAATTAGTACAATGCTTAGTTTATTAAGGCTTATGGACAAACTAATGATCTCCAAACACAAGAGAATTATTTTTGTTTGAATTTGCATAGCCAGTTTAGCCAGGAAACCCAAGTAGTATTAGGTCAGCAATGCTTCAGCTGATGCAGGATAGCTCTATCATGTCAGATTGTAAACCTGTCTATATAACCATCTGGTTGCTCACTCAGTTGGTTGAGCTTGTACTAGCATGCGGGTGCACGTCCCCAGTCGTCTGTGATTCGCTGTCCTGTTGGGTATGGGGGAATCTTCCTCCTTGAGATCTTTATGCTACCTGGTGGTAGCCTTTATTGTTATCTACTTTAGATGTGGTCTGTCGTGTGTTGCTCGTTTCTTGTGTGGCGTGTCCTGAGTCGAATTGCGGTGTCATCATTCCGACCTTAGTTGTTTCATTTTACTACGCTTGCGGGCGTACATTCTGGCTGTCAAGTAGTGTCGTGGCATCTGTGCGGATGTTACAATGGCTAGCTCATGTAGCTGGAGTGGATACATTGTGAATAACTTTGAGCTCCGGTAAGGATTTGACACTGGGATAGTGACGGATACCTGATAACCATGGTTGTGTTGGTCTGTAGGTGGGGTAGGTTCATCGTAGTAGTTACTGGTGCTTGCTGCTTAGGCGTGGTAGTTGTAGTTGCTAAATTATTCTGCTGCTGCTGTCGTCATAGCTGCAAGTCCAGGGGGGTACGATTCAGTAGAAGACTGTCTTATTAAGCTTGTCATGTTGCAGTGTACGCCCTACATTCTTCTCACACAATCTCATGCTGCTAATGGACGCAGAGAAGTGGTCATTGCAGCGCACTGATAGTGAGATGGGTAGAGAATATTGGCAGTCAGTGGCTGGTTCTGCTGTCCTTCAGCATAGTGTCTACATGACTTTACGAACTGCCATGTCTCATTTTGGTGGATAACAAGCCTTCTATCTGCTGCGCAAAGATATTGCTACATTTTAGTGGGAGTAGCGGACAGTAATAGGAATGTGTTAAGTTGTAATTTGGCTAGATTGGAGTCTGACCATAGATTTAACATGTATGTGATAGCATCATTCAAGAAGGGAACATTAGATTATTACTGTCACAAGATACGTTTAGAATGAGATGGTGTAACCATCAGTAATATCATGTGATATGTTTAGTAGCTATAATATGGGTATATTAATAGAATGAACGGGTATTGTCAACTTTATTTCTCAGGAATCATTGTCATGAGGAGCTACCATGGTGCATAGTGTTCACGTCATCATTTATGTCTAGCAGAATTGTGTGTATTGTAGGAATGTGTGTTTATTGACTACCTAATGCAGTGCTACCTAATGCAGTTTGCTTTGACTTACGGTTCGATGAAAGAATTCTGACTGCGGCAGGCTACACCGAGGCTGACTCAGTTTGACATTTTCTAAGCATGACCTACCCGTTACGCATCGACGACTTCAGCCGCAAGAGGGCCATTTGATTTCACTTGTTGTGATGGTCTTTCTTTAATGAATGGTGTCCTGCGCAGCATAACGGAGTGCAAGTGTTAATAGGAACGGGGCTTCATGCCTAACGTACGGGACCCGGATCGTGGTCTCTCGCGGTATCTGTTCATGTTGAGTGTCGACAATGTGTTCCCTGCGGTTGTGCTAAATCAGGCGTGCTACATCGCTACATCTAGATCTGGTCATTGAGCGATCCTCAACTGTCTGTGTCTTTGTTAGCAGGCGTGCTGGATGTTGCTTGGTTGGCATCTTCAGTTGGGTTTAATCTAACCGCACTCTACGATGCAGAGTTCGTCTCAATGGATGCTTCCCAGAGTTCGTCTCAATGGAAGCCCTCAATGGAGGGCTCCCGCTTGCTATGGATGGTTTCCTTGCCGTGAGTGGCATCATATTTACCTACGGAACTCTAGTGTTTTTGTCATGGCCACTCAGTTGTTATCCTGTCAAATGTGTTCGGTACCTCAGCTCTCTAGGTAGAGATGAGGCTGTGCTCAGGCTGTGCTTTGCAGGGGTGTTTCTGGGATCTTTGATTGTGCGTTTCGATCTCGTCTTCTTATCGCAGCTTGTGTGCACTCCATGTTCACTGCACTATGGAGCATGCAGTGGTCAGAGGATACGACTTGCAGTGATGGGAGTTTTGATCTAGGACCAGGGTATGTACTCTGTCATGTTACTCCAGCAGTGACATACTGCAAGTGGTTGTCATGCTAACAGGGTCGGGCTTCCAAGTTTGTTATCTTGTGGAAAGTCCTGTGCAGGGGTTGCATCATGCCAGATTGATCGGATTCATCTTACTATTATCAGGTTGGCTTCATGTCTGTGTGGTTGGCTGCACTGACGTCACTGCCATACTGTGGTCTATCCTTGCTCTGCATGTCGTTCTCTTTTCTGCAATTCATATTTGTCATTTCCCTAATACTGGTCGATGCATTTGTTCTTTTGATTCCATGTCTCTTACATGGTTCCAATTCTATGAACGTAATGTATTAACATGAAAACGAGGAACCAAACAAAAGTATTACTGGTGAAGTATTTCTGCTATGCTTAGAGTATGACCAGTCTTGGTACAGTATAAGTGATGTGCAAAGAATTAACGTTAGGTCAGTTTTTTTTGCCAGTCAGCTGACCAAATTAATGGTAAACAAATTAACTTGTTAAAGTTACACTAGCTATCGCATTGCATTCAGTTAATTAGCTAATTAATTCAAGACTCAACATTAGCTACTTGTGTAACACTCACGTTCATGTAGTTTCTAGGTAGCCAGTAAAGTGCAAATGATGGGCAACAGAATTTCCTCACAACGGAGGTAAAATCTTGAACGTTGGCAAAGTTGACGTTACTTTTGCTAAACCTAGCTACCATCATGTAAAAACATAAAAAACTTATACGGGTGAGTATTCGGTTATATATTAATTGTTACCATACAAACGTTAGTTATCGAGTTGCATTCACATTGACATTGTTACACAAAAATATCACTGCATAAATAAACTCAAACGTTAGCGTTAGCTATCTTTTACTGCAACAAAGAGCATTAGGCAGGCACTTTTGTGTATCAAATGTGGCTGATTTATCATGTTTACCCTATTAAACGGTGGTCTGGAAAAATCACTTTCCAAAGTCTGTTTTTCTGCTAGTAAGCTAAACCAAAACATTATTTCAGGCATTTTTAGTGGAGTAAAGTTAGTCCACAAAAAATAAAACTGGGTATTGTCATCACAGAAAATGATCAATGAGGCTAATGTTTGTTGCAACATCAGTGTAGATTATTGTGGTAACAACGTCAGCATTCTTACTTCTCATCTCAGCCATGCGTCTCTCTGCGTTCTTCTTTCCCACGTCTCTCTCACAAATGTGACATACAGTGTTGATTGGCTAGCCTATTTACTTGTGATGTATAACCAATCTGATAATTCTGCGGACGGGACATTGAGCAATAAAAGCAGAAACCTTTCAGAGAGGTGCCGCTGCCAGAGAAACACATTTGCCAGAGAAGCGCATTTAAAGTATTTTATCGGCAGTTATATCCAACAAATTAAAGATTCTGATTATTGTAAAAAGTATTAATATCAGATCCAATTATCGGCCAGGCTGATAATCGGTCAAACCCTAGTCAACAGTTGTCTTTAAGTTCATACTCCACGTTTGACTCACGTTGCCACTGGTTGCTGCCCAATTCTGTTGCTTTGACCTACCTAGTTATTCTAGTAGGGCTGCAAAGATTAGTCGACATAATCGACAACAATGATTATAAAAATTCGGCGAATGCGGAATTTGTGTTGACGCGTCTTTCCAGAGATGTTCTTAACGGGGGAGATAGCAATCTTAGCACTTTTCCCCTTAATGTCCCCCTGGCATAAATGTCCCCCTGGAGATGGCTGGGTAAGACATCGATGCAGAGATTATCTCACAAAGGGACTGACGAGTTCATCCTAGCGCTGGAGTGCAAGGATTGAGATACCGGGATGGAGAGTCCCCCTGGAGGGTGATTAGAGAATTGTAACAATCTGACTGTTTTATTCTATTGCATTTTTATATCTTTATTTTCATTGTAAAGCACATTGAATTGCTTCTATGTATGAATTGTGCTATATAAATAAACTTGCTTGCTTGCTTAAGAAACTTTCTGGTCGTTCATTTGTAACTGCAATGCACTACAGGAAGTGCTGGGGGCAGTTGCGCTTCCATTGTCTGCCATGACTGCATGACTGTAAGGTTACTCATGAAGAAGTATGAATGATGGAGCAGCAGAGAGAAAGACTGAAACATTCAGCTGTATGGGAGCATTACACAAAAAAACAAACCAGCGATACAAGTTCAGTGCAAACACTGTAAAGCAGAGTTGACATTTCACGGCAGCACTACGGTGATGCATGAGCATCTTAAACGCAAGCACCCTGGAACTGTGATGTCTACTCCGGATGGGTAAGTTTTAGCGACTGTTTCATGCTTTAGCCAACTAGCTATAATGTTAGTATTGTAATGTTTGTTAGTTTACCTGTCGGAAAACATCTTACCTTCCAGAACTCATTTTACGCATCTTATGGAGGCAAAGTATGAAGCTACTCTGGGTAAGGTTAAAGATGCTCTTAAATCAACCAAGAATAATATTTTCTTGACAGTTGATGCCTGGACCAGTGTTGCCACAGAGGCATATCTTGGCATCTCTTGTCACTTTATAAGTGATAACTGGGAGCTCACTAGCTTCTGCCTCTCAACCATGCCACTCAAAAGACAGCACACTGGCCCCAATATTGCTGCATAGATTGAGCAGACCGTGGAAAGGTTTGAGATCCTTTCAAGCAAGATTGTGGCGGTTGTCCATAACCAGAACATAATGGTTCCAATGTCGTGCTGGCTGCAAACATTTTGCGGGAAAAATACGGGTGGATGTCTTCCGCTGCGCAGGCCACACTTTACAGTTGGTCATCAATCGTGCACTGAAACACACTCAGATCAGTAAAGCACTAGGAGCAGCAAGGTCTCGTGGAGGACTTTGAACTAAGTGAACTGGCTTCAAGCAAGCTGAAGACCAAGCGGTCCTCTACCTGGTAGAACAGCACCTATTATATGTTGACTCGCCCGCTGGAACAGAGATGGCCACTGACTGCAACTTTGTCTGACCCGGCAGTAAGACAGAGAGGGAAACAATTCCTAGGCCTCTAAGCTGATCAGTGGACCCTGCTAGAGGACCTGGCGAAAGTTCTCTAGACCTTTGAATGTGCCACTGCCTACTTGAGTGGTGAAAGCTATGTGACAGTCTCTGCCCTGCCTCCTCTGGTTAGAGGGCTTTTGAAGTCCACCCACACTGCCTATGATACAGCTCCTGTGCAGGCCTTCCAGGGAACTGCTTCAGAGGTCACTGCACGCTGGTCAGGAGAGGTCACCGTCACAGATGATAACCCAAGCAAACAGATCATTGCAGCTGCAGTAGACCTACGATTTCAAAAACTGAAATTCCTGAGGACAGGTTCAGTGTTCAGAATGAAGTGCAAGCTCTGGCCCTACAGTCCATGGATGGGAGTACTACTGTGAAGATTCAGTGCACCAGTGGGAATGAAGAAGCCACAGCATCAGCTGACGGGCATGCCACAGCCACAGCTGAGGGAACTCCAAAAAGGTTTGTTCGAGCTCTCAAGTCATTGTTTGGATATGACAGACAGTAACAGACAGTGACAGTGAGACCAATGAACAGGATGCGCACAACGAAGTGATAACTAATGAAGTATGATTTATTTAAATAGGAACAGCGCATATTAGTGAACATTTAAAATCAAACGTAACCTGCTAGATTTAGCCACCAGTCTAATTTTCATCTGTTGTCCCATGGCAGGTACTGATGTACTTTGGAGAGCAGCCCACCTCAAAGACAGAAAGTGCCCTGTCTTGGTGGAAGTTAAATGAGGCAAAGTATCCAACTCTTGAATCACTAGCCAAATCATGCTTGTGTATTCCCGCTACTTCTACTCCCTCTGAGCATCTCTTCTCAGCAGCTGGGAACATCGCCTCAAAGAAGAGAACCAGCCTCGCTCCAATGCATGTCAATATGCTCATGTTCCTGCACTGCAATTAAAAGCATGTAAACTATTGTTAATGGTTATTTTGAACTGGAAGAAGTTCTTTTTATTTAGTTTTGGAATTCCAGACCCAGAAAGATCTCATAGGATTAACTATTTTTCTACTTTTATGTACTTGAATGTCTCTTTAAGCAAAGTTATTTTATAGTTCGTTTTGGACTTGCAGAGTTATGACTTTCACAACCTGCAAGGCAGGTTAACAGTCCTTCATGCTGAGGCAGAGGCTGCTATATTGAGTCACATAATTGCACATTATCTTGTCATTTAAAAGACTATTTGCACTCTGTGTTTTATTTAATTCATTTCATTTGTATTG